>OVAX01000707.1:0-67482 GCA_900406405.1 Lepidium africanum | reverse complement strand
CTTAGCTTAATCACTTGCATTTCGATTGTAGTTGTTGCTCTGTTTTCCTTTCCATTACTCTGTTTTTATGTTTCATGTTCTGTTTCCAGCCTACTATATTTTTTCTGCTTGAATCTTCTAGCTTTGATTAGATTGCGCTTGAATAAGATAACCTAAGAATACCCTTAATGCTAGCAACACGCTTATTTTNACCTAAGAATACCCTTAATGCTAGCAACACGCTTATTTTGTTCGATACCTCAAGTACTACGAGGATTTGATAACACAGAGAGGTTGCAAAACCTTGTTATCAACAACCACAACTTCCTAGAATAAGTAAGTATAGTTCCAACTCATTGCTTAGATAACTGAATAGCGCTTTGAGAGCAAATGACAGAAATGCTGAAGGAATCTTAATCAAGGAGGGGATAAGTTTCTGAAGTGTGAATATGGAGGGTTACTTAAATGAAAAAGGGAAAAGAGTTGCAGATCCTGAAGAGAGTGAAGGGGAGACACCGAAAGTGAGTTCGGAGGAGGAAAGAAATAGAGCTGAGGTACAAGGATCACCTATGGAAGTGGAATAAGGAGATGGCTCTGGGAGTAGAGGAAGAAACGAGCCAGAAACAGAGTTTTAGAAGGACCTCTATGAGCTCTTGGATAATGGATACTCAAAGGAGGAAGCTCGTGTACTACTAGAGGAGAAATATGCTGCAAGGAGGCATTGAACTCAAAAGCAAAAGGCCACTCCATAAAAGGCATATTAGGCACTTAAAATGATGGGTATAAAGGGAACAATCTACTGCCACAGACCTATGATGGAAAGGCTCCAAATTGCTGAAGATGTAGATTAGGTGTTTCAAGGCTGCGGATTGACCAACTTCATGTCCATGGTCTCGAATTCATATGAAGATGCGACGATGCAATTTCTGGCCACTGTAGAAGTCCAGGAATACGTTACAAGGCCAGTAGCCTTAATCGAGATAGATGGACCACGATATATGACCTTCAAGGTAAATGGTCGAAACTATAAATTTACCTTCAAGCAATTGGATTACCTGATTGGTTTTCTGGCTGGAGAAATGGGTTATCCAAGCATAGAAGGTGAAGAACTAAATGATGTTTGGAACATGTTGACTGGGAACCCGGTCTTCGTCCCATCTAGGAGCAAAGGAACCTGGATCAGAATTCCAGCCATTCGCTATGCAAGGAGAGCAATAGCTAATCTCTTCTATGCTAGGCCTTCGACATCACCGCTGAATACAGTTGCTGGACATAGCACTTAAGGATATTTGTGGTGTAACAACGAGTGGGAGAAAGATTCAGGGAGACGACTCGAACTCGAGTTTATCCTTTGTCCTAGCCAACCACCTTACCAACTACCGAGCAAGAGCAATAACTCAAGCTGAGAAATGAGCTCCTAAAGCTATTCTCATTGGTGGTGTTGTAGCATATATCCTTAAGGCCTGTAATGTGGATCTGAGTGAGTTAGAGGTAATCAAGCCAAGGTTTATGCATGTGACATATCTAAGGGGAGTTGAATTCTTATGGAAAGCTGAAGAAAAGGGTCAGTTGCTGTTCAGGTTGATCATCCAATCAGAAACAAGGCAAGGATAATTCTGCCTTGTCCACGGCTGACTTCAATAAGGAGGCTCAAGAATATCAAGTTTATCTTTCCATTGGACACCTTGGCCGGTGGGCAGGAACCAGCCCAAGAACCGCAGCCATCCTCACCTGAGCACGAGGATGAAGAAGAAGAACCTGAAGCATACTTCTTTGAAGAGTTTGAAGAACCACGTTAGGGAATAACCTCAAGAGAAGCTCACAAGCAGATAGGAAAGCTGTAGATTGGGAACATGGTTGGTTAAGAAGATTAATAGGTTTGCTAAGGAGAAGAAAGAATGGAAGCAGGAAAAGGATCAGATGCGGAGAGAGATAGAAGAAATTAGGGGAAGATTCAGCGGAGAAATTCCACAAGCTCAAGCTCCGCATTCACCCAGAAGATGGCACTCGATTTCAGTGGATGAAATGCATACTCTAGCTCCTGCCCATGCAAGACACTCATTGGCAGAAGGTATTTTAGCTCTTAGAAGAAGGCCTTGTAGGTGCAGATAGCCCACCTCACCCGAGCAACTCATCGTACCAGCTAGTGAGAGCATTCTAGAAATGCCAAATTTTGACTACTCACTCACCCCACTCGCTGGTACCCGTGAGTCAGACTATGTAGACAGCATTATATCATTCTATGTCCAGCCACTTGAAGAGGCGCCTCCAGTCTTCAAAGCAGGAGTTCCAATTACACTCTAGGGGAAATGAATGCCTCCACCTTACATCTATTCGACTACAAGTGAGGTAACGTGTTCCACCACTCTCCATTGTATATACCATTGCATTTTCACTCGTTTATCTGTCTCATGCATATTGTCTAGAATTCCCCTTTGGATTTACTTACACACTGACAGTGTGATTTAAGTTTGGGGGAGGGTTCTAGACTTCATTTCATAGTAAACTCATGCATACTCTTATGTTTTATAAAAATCCAACACATTTTTCTGTTAGCATCCTTTTATTCATGCATTCATATAAGGCATAGAAAATCCAAAAAAAATCGAAAAATTAGAAAAAAATCTCATAAATAAAGTGTCATGTAGTTGCATATCATGTAGATTGAGTCTAGATTGCATTGTCAACTATGATGCTCTTGCCTTGTTTGCTGCTGGTTTGATGGTTAGAATCACTGCCCTTGTCTTAAGCTATTTGATGTACACATTCTAGCCTTAAATTAAAATCGAACCATGCTTGGAATTAATGGAATGTATTGCATACTTTGATGGAAAGTGCTGTGATTTGATATTGTCCCTTGCTTAAGTGATAACTAAAAACTGAATTTTATCTAATCTTTGCATCACTTTGGAGTTTATGGAATTCACAGAATATTTGGACTATTTTTCTCATTCATGATTGCTACCTTGTTAGTCCAAATAACATCCCACCTTGCTGCATAATTGCCTTTTTCAAACCTTGCCATGTTTGATGTGTGATTGTGACGCCGTTTTTCAAAATAGCTTAGCATAAAATGTTAGGTAGGAACCGACAAGAGCATGTCTCCATGTAGATTATGGTTCACAATTTTTGGACCAGACTAGGACTAGGTGGCTTTGGTTTTGGATGTGGGATTTACTTGTGTCTAAGCAGGGAAAGCTATGAAAAGTAGAATCAAGAGAAATAAAGGTTTAAAAGAAAGAGTTTAAAGAGGGAATGGGCTGGAAAGTATAAAAAAGTATAGTAAAGGTTTTGGGAAACTGAAAGAATAAGAAGGTTCTAAGTATGAGAAAAGAAGCAATAAGTCTTGAATAATGAAGAAAAGAGCCTAGAGCTGTAAGTGTAAAGCTCTCAAACCACTAGAAGTTCAAAGTAATAAGACCTCCTCCTTAGAATCTAGATTGGAAAAGCTTGTGTTTATGATCTTTGATGGCTGGAAAATAAGGAAGCCTTGTGATAAAAAGGGTATATTAGGATCATATTTTGGGTTATAATAGCTAGGGTGAACCGTTTGGGTGTATGGGTAGATGGATACATGATCTTGTATGCATCTATTGGATTATCACCTTTAGCATTATGCCAAAGCTCTTTCCACTTCTAATGATCCCTTGTACATTGATTAACCACATATCATAGAAATCACTTTAATCTCTTGAACCTTACCTTGGCCAAATAAATTCCTTATTGATGCTTAGACTTGATCCATGGTTCTGAACTTTAATGAATGTTAAAAGGGATAATTGACTTGAATGCATGAGTAGTCAAGGTTGAGTCCATTCGGTTTTGAGATGATCATGGCTAGAGTTTTTGAGTATGGTTGGTTGTTTGCATCCTAGAGCTTTAGACAAGGACATTGATTGCTTAACCTTCAAAGCAGCATGTTTGACTCTGAGTTCCCACATAGCATTTTCCCATCATTTTTAGGTTTTTGCATTTGCTTGAGGCCAAGCAAAATCTAAGTTTGGGGGAGTTGATATGTTTGCATTTTTACCCATTTTAAGTTCATTAATCATCCAAGTTTGCATCTATATTCTTTGCATGTGTCCCATATTAGAGTCTTTTAGGTCTGCATTGCATACTTTGCATTCGTATTTGCATTGGAGTGGTTTCAGGAACAATTTGGAGCATTTTCGGATCAAATACAAGAGGAACTTCGGATTGGAAGTAGAACTCAGATCAAAAGAGGCTTGAAATGGAAGAAGAAAACTGACTCACTCTGTTTACTCGCCGGACCACTACGAGTGAAGCCATATTTGCAACCCAGAAAGATGACTCGCTACCACTACTTGTTGCCTTGGGCGAGCAGCACTTGAGGAAATTCCAACTCGACCAGAGAAAAGGCCACTCGCTGGGATGACTCGACTGCTCCTGTGAGTGAGCCTATCTCATGACTCACAGACACTTAACTTAACCTATCTACTCGCCTGCACCTGCGAGTAGCTCACTTCTTTGACTTTTATTTTCGGTGTTGACCAACTTTAAGTCTAATGTAAGGAGGCTATAAATACCCCTTTAGCCCCCAAAAACCCTATTCTCGTTTTTACCTCTTTTGGCAAGATCAAATAGCCACATTTTCTCTTATTCTTAGTTTTATTTTCTTCTTTAGTGTAAGATCTTGGATTATGAGCTGAATCAATGTTTATGGTTTTTTAATGAAAGTTGCAATGTTTTTAATGCTGATTCTCTCTATATCTTTCTCTTTTATTTCTGGGTTTATGTTTCTCACCATGCTTAGTGAGTAGATTTCTTTAGGGTTAGTGAGGAGATGGGTTAGATAGGTTGAATAATGGTAATCTCTCTTGTCTAGGTTAGTATTGCTCAGATTTTGGTAGATTAGATGTGCTTAATGCTTGTTTCAACTTGATCAACTGGAACATGAACTCAAGGCAATAAACACCCACCAAGTGTTTGATAAAATACCAAGTTCGGTTCTAATCTAAAATTTACTGCTCCTTTAATAGAGATTGTTGTTTGGAGCAGTTGATTTGCTTGTTATAGTCTTTGCTTAATGCCAGTCTGGTTTTGATCACCAAGAGATTTGATTTTGGTCAATCTCAGATTGAGAGTTCATTGTCCATGAGAATGGTTTCAATGCTTGGTTCATAGTTGCTATAGCTCAAAATCACCCTGTTAGGTTGCTAGATAAGAGTAGATAACCATGATTTTACTGAAATCGATTACCCATATCTCCTCATGAACCCTTGATTTGCACCTTATAGATTTTGTTCATACTACTCTGTTTTTCTACCAATTCTCTAGTTTTAGATTGCTTTGTTTTGATTTAGCACTTGCTTAATAGTTCATCTAGAATCGAATCACCCTTGCTTGATAATGGCTTGAACTAGTATTTAATTGCATTATTGATTGCTAAACATCATCTTGTTGGTTCGATAACCTTTTATGCTATAAGGATTTGATAACACAAAGGGGTGTAAAAAACCTTGTTATCACCTAACTTTCTCCTTTTTTACTTGATTGGTTTGTATGTCGACATTCAATCTGTGACTTGTAATCTTTGCATTGATTCCAGGTATATCTTTAACTGTCCACACGAATGTTGTCACATTTTGCTCCAGAATTTGGATCAACTTGTCTTGGATTAGTTTACTCAAGTTGACTCCAATGCTTACGCATTTAGACAAGTCTGTCAGGTTGATGTTAACGAGTTTAACAGTTGACTGATCTAGTTTATCGGGAACAGGAAGTTCCAATAATGCTTTGCCTCTCATAGATGATGTGATCATAGATGACTTGCTTTGAAGTTTTAACTCGGCGATAAAGCAAGTCCGAGATATCTTTTGATCTCCTTGAAGCGTGTATACTCCTTTATTCGTCGGGATCTTTACGCACTAATGGTAACTTGACGAGATCGCTTTCATTGCATGAATCCATGGTGTTCCTAGGATTATATTGTAAATTGGCGGTTTATCCACCACTAAGAACTTGATCCATCTCGTAATTCTGGTAACTCGGATCGCTAACTTGACCGTTTTGATTGCATTTATCGTACTTTCATCGAACGCAGTCAGTGTTCTTTCCACCGGTTTGAGTCGAACATTTGGTAACGCCATTTTTCTAATGTCTCTTTGAAGATTAAATCCACTGAACTTCTAGTATCGATGAGAATCCGAGATACATCACAGTCTGCTACTCGTAGTTTTATGACTAGCGTGTCGTTATGTGGGAAGTTTACTCCTTCGACATCCTTGGCAGTGAATGTTACCTCCGAATCCACTGTTCCTAAATTCTCAGCGACTGGTTCGAGGTTGACCGCTGCTACAACCTTTCGCTTGTACTTCTTGATCGACCTTATAGTGTCGTCACAGAACTATAATCCTCCCATGATTACATTGACTTCCACTATTGGAGACCCTTGCTCGTTGGTATCCTAGTCCTGTTTCTGCCGTTTAGGTTTTTCCATAGCATTACTGCTCTCACTCGACGTTTTGTAAGCTGCTTCTTACAATTTGGCTTCTTTCCGTTTTTACACTTTAAACTTTTGAGTCTTTTCCTCTGAGAGATTTAACTCTCCTTTGCTGAACTTTTCAGTAAGTAGTTATTGCAGCTGTTTGCACTTTGAAGTAGAATGACCAGTTCTATTGTGGAATGCACAATACTCACTTTGGTTGTAAGTGTTGTTGAACGGCTTCTTACGAGTTGCGGTATTAATTTTGCTGACTTGAAAAGCTATGACCAAGACTACTTTTCATCTGTAATTATGTTGTCTCGGCTCGTGATATTCCTCTTTCGACTCCTTTGCTCCTGAGTCTCACTGAGTTTTCTGAGTTTTGGCGTGGATCTGCTTTTCCTCCACGTAATCTGCATGCCTTGCTGCTCTTCAAAGGGCATCCAAGATCGTACTGGGCCGGTTCACGTCTGTAACTTTTTTTGTTCATCATGACATTGAAGGCGCTCATGAACTCTATTGGGTCAGTGGTCCTGTCGTACGAAGGACATCTTAGTCTTGGTCCTCGATTTACCGAGACCTTTTTTAGTCTCACCGCGAATGGTGAGTTTCGAGCTTGGGCCAGAATTTGCCTAATCTTGGGTGTTGAGCTGGTAGCTTGATGGATTTGAGACCTCATGTTCTCCATCATTCTAAATACAGTTGCTGTATCCAAGGTTGTCGGCACGTGCTATCTTGGCACATTCTGCTTCGTAGATTATCCTGGTCTTGACAGGTTGGTTGACTGCAAACTCGGCATCTCTCCGAATAGGTTCCTCTGCACGCTGGTCAATACTTCTCCATGTGGCCTATTAGTTTGTGCAGACGGGAGACTACCCTCGTTTATCTGAGACACAATTTAATCAAATCTCTCCGTGTTTCTTTAGTCAAAAGCTTCATATTGTGCTATCAAGTTGCGCATCAAGTTCTCGATCGATGGTGGCCTTTCAGGTGGACCAGGGAGAACAGTAACTTCTCAAGCTTCTTCTCGATTCTCCTCTCGAGTTTGAACAGAGTTCAAAGGTGATCCGAGAGTCAGATCAGTGTGTTCTTGGAGGCTACGATCCCTCCTTTCTGGTGAGTTGATGGTAACTTCGTCTTCAACCATCCTTTTTTCTTGGTGTGTACTCCTTTCTCCTGTGTAAAGAAGTCCTTCGATGTCTTCCCCACAGACGGTGCCAACTGTTCAAACCAAGTCTAGCACAAAGGGGGTTAAATCCTAAATTCTGATTAAAGAGAAGGAAGAAAGGGCAAGGACTCTTGAGAATTTGAAGAAAAGAAGTATATTGCCAAAATAGCAAAGATGATTGCCAAGTAGAGTTTATTAACTAACTATGTGTCAAAAAGCCGATCCTCTGTTTGAAGGATATGCTCCTCTATTTATATATCATAGAGGCGGTTACAAAGTAGTTTGCAAAAAAGAAATATTACAATTGTTTAGATATGATCTTATCTAGAAGATTTTAGCTAGATTTTCGGAAATTTTCCATGTCGGAATAGGAAAATTTCCATATCTTTGTTTGATGACATGTAGTCTGATTTCCTTCAAGCTTAACGCGCTTCTGAGAAGGAATTCTTCCGAATTGACTGAAGATGTCCAAGTTGAGACTTTGATATTCCTGCCGAGTTCATGACTTAGAATATTCGCCCATTGTTTCCTGAGGACCGAAGTAGGATCTCGGATCCACCTCCAACAATAGCCACACAAATCGTATATATTTACATAATATTTAATTAATATAATTAATGATTGTTTTTCTAGTAACTAAATTATATCAATAATCTTTAGTACACTTATTTTTATTTAAAAATAATTATAAATAAAATTTGTGTCGATTATTGTATGAATTGACAAAAATTCATATTCATTGACATCAGTTAATTTAAATGACATTATATGTATCAATTTTAAAATTGAAACTAAGTTAACATCATTTTTTAATTGATGTTAAAAACACTGATTAGATACATCGTTTGTTCAATTGATGTAAATTTATATTTTACATCAATTGTTTATAAGTGATGTATATCAACATTAAATTGTATCAATTTTATTTTATTGATGTAAAGATGCATTAATAGTGTCATTTGTTATAAATGATGTTAAATCACATATAATGTGTCATTTTTTATAAATAATTCTATATAGTGTCATTTATGTAAATGATATAATATTTATGGATGCAATATGCATGTTTTTCTGTAGTGCAAGTTGCTCATAACCGGTTTCAATTGAGATAATAAATGTACATGGTACAATAAACTTTGAGGTTGATTAATTTAATATATCTATAAAAATCAGATTATTACAAAGATCAATCCAATGACTAAAAAAATATCAATCCAGTTTGATACCTATTAATTAAATGTTAATTTTTAAAAAAAACTTATAACTGAAATAGCGTTCAAAACCGATTCGGTCATAAAACTCCAAATTTCTATACTAAAATTTTTGTAACCCTCTATTCTCTCTCTTGCACAAGACACCACCATTATCACCGATCTTCCTTTTCCGGTGGTCGGTGATTCTCACCGCCACCGAAAAAGGGAGGCCACCGCCTGTAGTTTTCCGTTAGATGTCTTCTCATTGTTACCTTTGCCTTAACGCGCCCTAGATATGGGATTATGTCTTCTCCGTCTTGTGACCGCCACCGTCCAGTTTGCTATGGTTGAAAATGGTGTAGTGGTCCTCTCGATCCTTCCTTCTCCTTGTCCATTGATGGATGGTGGTGTTAGATTAGATCTGGTGTTTGAGATTTAAACTCCTCTGTACTGCTCTTACAATCTCATGTTTCTCTCCCCTCTGGATGAGGGTTTTCTCCTACGAGTTTCCCTGAAGCTATTTGGTTTTCAATAAGGTATGGTTTGTCATCATCTAGATCTCGTCAAGTTTTTCCATCGTTTTACCAAGTTTTAGATCTGATTCATGTGTCAGTTTGTCAATTCCATCAAGGTTGTTGGTTTCTATTTGTTGCTGTGATTTCTACTAACTTTAGGAGGAGTAAATCTCTATTTTTTCATAGTAGCTTGTGTTGATATTCACAGATGATTTTAATTGCCTGAGTATATTTACATGCAACCGTTTCTAAGGAATTTGTAGAAAAAATTGACTGAATTTACTGAATTTGTTGATTCTCTATGATTATCAAAGTAAAAGGAAAGGAAGCACATGAATATAGTTCACAAGAGAGAAGACAATGAAATCAAAAATAGTAATGAACTTGATGTTTAATAACTATTGTAATCTTGGTTTTTGTTGATTAAGTCTAAATTTGTATAAGCTATACTTTTTACAAACTTGTAATCTTTTGCAATTTGCTAATAAAACTCTTGTTATAGAAAAAAAAACCTATTTTGTCTATGATTGTGATTAGTTTTTGGGATACGTAATCCGATAAAGTTTTACATAAAATTCGGGTTAAGCAAGTAAAATATAGTTTATGGTTTTCTTAAACCAATTTAAATTACAAATATTGAATAACCCAAAAAAAAAAAGAGATAGAAAAAAAAAAAGAGATAGAAGAAATATAAAAATGGAGAGAGGGTTGAACAACGGACAATCACTCTGGCATTCTCAGTCACCCAAGACTCCAACAACGATGCTGGATCGGGCTCTTTCCTCTCGCCGTCCTCACTCCGACGCCGATCTTTCTGCTTCTGGTGAATCCGGCACCGACGAATCTAAGACCAAACGCCCACACATCTACCTCCTTGCTTCCAACTTCCTTTCTCGGATCGGACATCAGTGGTGGCCTTGCCTCATTCTTGCTCTCATCTTCCTTGTCCTTCTCTTCCTAATCTCCGTAGCTTTTCATTCTCACAGCTTTGTCTGCATCTCCCGCGTCGATCCAGTTGCTCGGGTCGGGTTTTTCGGTCTTGACGGGCTCGATTCGGACTTTGGTGCCCTAGGTGTTCCTTGGTGTAAGCATTCGAGATCTCTGCTATTTTAAGCTGTTGTTTCCTTGTGCCTTGATTATTTTGGTTTTCCAGTGGGATTTCTAGTGATTCGATGTGGATATCAGAATGTTTTGTCGAGACTTGATCTACGTTTCTTCGGCTATAGATAGTACTCAGGTCAATTTGGAAATTGCTATCCAAATTCGTTGCAGAAGGAGTATTAACATTACTTAATGTTGTAGTTTTATTAATTTTAAATAAAAAACATGAATTGAGTTCAGTGCTTTGTAGCTGCCAGTGGTCAATCTGTGGATAGTAGTGTGTGAAAAGATCAAGGGAGAAGAACCATTATTTGCTCTAATGCACTTTGATTACGAGTTTTATACTCTGAGATAGCGATGTTGTTGTTCTCATTCAATTAAAGCAAGGTGGTTTTTTTGGGGCTTTTTAGGGTGTTATAGAATACACTGTTTACCAACATGTTAACTTTTTGTGCGATGGCAGTATTTAATTTTTTTCCTTGGCAAAAGGCAGATCGAAACATGGAAAAGAAGTTGAGTGGACCTCCAAAGATTTACTCAAAGGTCTGGAAGAGTTTGTGTCGATATATGAAACACGGCCAATAAAGAACAACATGCATGGAATGGGTTTTGATCACAGCTTTGGGCTATGGTTCATGACCCGTTGGCTAAAGCCAGATCTAATGATTGAGAGTGGTGCCTTTAAGGGACATTCCACTTGGGTTATGCGGCAGGCAATGCCAGATACACCTATGATCTCACTGACGCCCAGGCACCCCGAGAAGTACCTAGTAAAGGGACCTGCCTATGTAGATGGAAACTGCACGTACTTTGCAGGCAAGGATTTTGTTGATTTTGGAAGTGTTGATTGGAAGAATGTGTTGAGAAAACATGGTATAACAGATCTTGACCGTGTTGTTGTTTTCTTTGATGACCATCAGAGTGAACTTAAAAGGTAGTTTTCACTTTCTCATCTCTTGCCCGTATTGCATCCCCTAAAAATTACTGATTATATTCTATGATATACTACCAAGAGCAGGCTAAAACAGGCACAGAAGGTGGGGTTCCGACATCTCATTTTCGAGGATAACTATGATACAGGAACCGGGGATCACTATTCTATGAGACAGATATGTGACCAGGCATACATAAGAGGTGGGTTTGAAAGAAATCACTCATTAAAGGGTTTGGAGTTGGGATTATTTCTCATATGATTGGTTTGTTATTCCCAGGTGGTGGCCACAGCTGTTATAAAGACAGTGATGAAGCCAGAATGAGATCCAAGAGGAAAAAGTTCTGGGATAAAGCAGTTGAGACAGAGGAACTGTGTGGTCCAGGTGAAACATGGTGGGGAGTTAGAGGAGATATGAGAGACAATTTCAACCATACTAATGTACCGATCTCATACAATCAACATTTTCAAAACAGTCGGTACGTCGAATCAATTCTTGATGTCTATTGGGAGGTACCTCCTGTTGCAGGACCGTCATTGACCCATCAATCGCGATATGACCCTGCTCGTGTGACTCCACCAGTGGTAGCAGATGGGAAGTACCGTTTGTTTCAACGACTTGGTTTAGGTCGGCTAGATAAGTCTGTGTTTAATGGCTATACTCAGATGGTTTACCTTCAGATCTCCAAGCCGGGGTCATAGATAGTGTGATCCTGCAAAAAAGAGGAGTTTGTTCCTTTAGCCTTTTTTCCCCCCTTTACTATTACAAGTTAAACTGAAGTTTGTTAATACAGGAGATTCTTTTCTACTGTGGTTTTTCTGTAAGTTTTATGATGTCGATTGTGAATCTTGTGATGCTTCTTTCAGCACTCAACAGGTTCTCTTAAATTTATAATAGTAATGGTTTGTTCCATTCCTTCAGAACCAATCACTTTTTTTCTAAACCGGTCTTGAAATTGGCGAAATGTTAGGCAAACCGAAATATAGACAAGGATTGTGTTTCCTTTATTGTTGGGCCAAACGAGTAAGACAAGTTATGGGCCGATATTCGGTAAGTGATTAGAGAGATAGAGAGAGGTAATCGTATTCAAACATTCTCTGTCCCTGTGTCGGAACCATGGCCGAGAGATGGACGAATACGGGTCTACTCGTTATCGATATGCAGGTCTCTCTCTCTCTCTCTGTACGTTAATAGATGATTAGTATTAGGATTGATCTTGTGTTATTTCTGGGTTTTTGGAGTATGAAATTAGTTGTTGTGTGTGTACAGAACGATTTCATAGATGAAGGTTCTGTGATGGAAGTGAAAGGAGGAAAATCCATAGTTCCTAATGTTATTAAAGTCGTAGAACTTGCGAGGAAGCGTGGAATTCTCGTAATTTGGGTATCTCTTTCTTCCTTTTCATGGCATGGACTTGTGCATTTTGTCGTTTTAATTGACAGTGTTGTTTCATAGGTTGTTCGAGAACATGATCCTCAAGGAAGAGATGCTGAATTATTCAGGCGCCATCTGTACGATTCTAAGAAAGTTGGGCCAACGGTTAAAGACACTGTAGGTGCGGAATTGGTAGAGGGATTGACCATCAGAGATGAAGATTATAAGATAGTTAAAACCCGTTTCAGCGCATTTTTCAGTACAAATCTTCATTCCTTCTTGCAAACTTCAGAGATTAACAAGTTAGTGATTGCTGGTGAGTTTGTTAAGAGTGTAAAAGACAATCATCATGCTTCTTCTTCTATGAAACATTTGTTGGACTGCTTTTTTTGTTTCTATACGATTCTTCTCGGATTAAGCCAGCCTGTTTCATAACTCTTGTTCAGGTGTCCAAACGCCAAACTGTATCCGACAAACAGTTTTTGATGCAGTTGAGCTGGATTATCCATCTGTGACTGTTATTGCAGATGCTACTGCTGCTGCAACACCAGAGATCCATAATGGTAAAACCAATCTCTTATTCTTGTCTATGTCTTTGTGGTTTAACATTGAAATTTGATGAAATAGAAGAAAGATGGCATTGATTGTCATAATGGTCAACTAGCAAAATCTTATTGTTAGAATCTTGATTGATTGTTTTGTTGTTTGTCAATTGTCATTATCCAAAAAGGAACTAACATTGTCGTGACTTCCTTTGGATCTCAGCGAATATTCTGGACATGAAGAATATCGGCGTCAAGACTCCTACATTACACGAGTGGTCCGAAGAACTTGTTTGAGTACTCCGATGACTAATTATCACCTAAACCCTTCTTCTATCCTTTTCCACGTCTTATTATTTATGTATACATGTAATAAACAAAAGAAAGACATAAAATGTAAGTCGTCATGTCACTTCTCAAATAATATTGTAGTATTTTTGTCATAGTAGAAATTTAAAGATTTGTATCCGAGCCAAAAAAAATGAAAAATTACTACATATAAATTCATTATAGCAAAACATCTCTTTTACTGTTTTCGAAATTAATACAGAAGGGCATTTATCAATTTCATCAAATTCAGGTAGTTGCTCAGCGCATATAATAAAGGTTTGGATTGTTTTGAAAAAAAAAAAATTGTAGGGTATAAACTTAGTGATAATACACGAATGGACCACAATTTACACTTATTGACTATAATGAGATTTACTAGAATGGATCAAGATTTTGTGTATGAAAGTACACTTATCTCTTTAGAGTTCGACTTAATTACCGGTCAGCACCACTGACCTAAAAAATAAACGCAACTGTTCATTTTCCTTATTCATCTATTTATTTTTCTCTCATTCTACATTTTTATCATTTTGTGTAAACAACGGAAACTGTTCATATTCTTCATTGCTCTCAATTTTTTCTCGCTGATTTTCTTGCTCTTCTCACGAAGTCGCGAAACTACCATTGATCCTCGTTTCTCTTCGCCGTTGTCGGTTTTGAAAGAGGTAAGGTTATCTGTTTTCATGTATTTCCGGTATCAATGTATAATAACTAATATCTCAGTTGAACTTAACGGGCTTGAAATAGTAAGTTCAGATAACGTGAACTGTAACTCCTAATTTGTGAAATTCGAACCATAGACGTTAATGCGAGTACAATGTCGAAGGATCTAATGTCAAAGAACTTTTGTGGTTTGCAAATTTTACTGGAAAGAGACTCTTCGTTCTAGCTTGCCGCCAAACATCATTATGTACATAGATATTTGTCTATATTCTTGATATACTTACTCCATATTTATTTAAACCGTACATAGATATATTAGGGTTTACAAAGGTATTTGTACATACTTACAGTATATCATATTGTGTACATAGTCTATATATATTTTTGTACATATTTACATAGCAGTGCGTACATAAGCAATATATATTATTGTACATATTTTTACATTATAGTGGGTACATATGCTATATATATATATATTTACATATGTTCATAATAATGGGTACATACGTATGTAGTAGTTATGTGTTTGTTGTTCTGAATGCTAAGACATTGCATACTTATCCTGTAATTTGTTATGTTTTCTGTATGAAACAGTTTCAATATGACGGATATGAAGTATCCTCCTATTCTACCCGATCGAGAATCAAGGAGGAGTGCTTGTTTTACATTTTACACTGTACATACTAATAGTTTTAAATGTAACCTTGTTACCTGCATTTATTCACATACGCTACTTTTTTATCGCTTCGTAAGTAACGACAATAAATAAACATCAAAATTCTGCATCTTTATACTTCCTAGCCTACATACTTTTGCATGGTAAACAAAGTTATCTCTGCAACCCTAGCTTCGGTCTTATTAGCCTACCCTATAAATAGATAACTCCTACCAACGATCCCACTCATGACATCGCAATTACTAACTTCTACCAAAATACCAAAAATGAGTTCCAAAGGAAAAGAACATGTTGCTTACTATTCTGATGAAGCTGTTGGTGGTATTGACTCTGATGGGAGCAAGGACTCCGATAGTCACGATACTGCAAAGGATATGGTCAATAAGTTCTTGCAGAAGATCAACCGATTGACGATTCCAGAGGCTAACAAAAGGTTATGGAAATGCCCAGCTTGTCATGGAAAACATGGTTCCGGAGACCGGTTTAATCTAGAATCCCTTCTTTCTCACGCAAAGGCCAAGAAAACAGTACGCCGAAGCCTCCATTCACAACTCGCAGATACCTTAACAAGGGAGATGAAAGCCCTCGCCAATGACAACGTAGAAGGCAACTGTTTTAAGCAGTGGAAAGGTTTGGATAAGGGTGGACCCAAGGAACTTCTCTGGCCTCCACTTGGTTACATGGAGCAACCTGACCATCGTATCGTATGGCCCCCAATTCTTATCATCCAAAATACATGGCTGGGAAAGGATCCCACCACTCATTCATTTCATTTCAGCCATTATTATCTCTTATACGTTTCGGATACCTACCATCAAACAACCACTCAAATATGTTACATAAACAACAGTTATAAATGTAAACAACATCACACATAACGAAAAGTACTGTTTTCTGGTTTTCACATAATAATAATAAAATTATATAGTACATAAACATATACTAGCAAAGGGATATGATGGTTAAAACGTAGTGCAACGAGAAGTAGTGATGGTAGACATCAACTATTGTGTAATGCGACATGCGACAATATGGGATATAATCTAGCCAACTAATTATACGATAGGTGCACCGATTGGGAGTTCCATTTTCTTCGATCTGGGCGCACACATCATTTCCAATTGCGACTACTTCTTCAAAGTTTGCCATTCTCGCTAGGAAGGAATCAAATATCTTGAGTCCGACATCACATTGGCCACTAAGACAGAGAAATAAACCACTAGCAAAACGGGCGTGCAGAACACCAGCACATGCAGGATGACAAAGATAATCCATCGCATCTTGCGGCGGTCTACCTGATGCAAATGGACGCAATCCCAACACATACATAGCAGTCGGGTTGAATGCAAGTAGGCAACACCACAAGAAGGGCTGATAAGGTGAATTGTTGTTACCTAGAGCCACATCGTTTATGAACTCATTTATTTCCACCGCAGATAAGACGTCGTCAGATAATGCATTCGTACCAAGACAACGACCAGAAGCTATCAGCAGTCCTAGATAGTGAAATCCATCACGACCAACCCGGTAAACAATATCGACTAAAATAATCTTCTGCTAATTACGCCAGAGACATGAGTGGCAGATAAAAGGGGGAGTACGATTTCGTAGGATATTAGGGCTTTGCAATGGCTAGCTTTTAAAAAGCCACTACATGTAGACATCAAATATATGTAGTCAGGATAGATATATACGTAGCTGAGAACAATAATTGTAGTCACCGCAAAAAGGTCTATTCCAAGTAATTAAAATCTCAGCACTTAATTGTGTACTTTCATCCAATAAAATATATATGTAGCTTCCAACGAACGCAAATATGTCATATGTAGGTGCTCATAAGAATGTTACACAGCTAATAAGTGTGTTACAACGTTGTAAAGGATGTGACATATCTATTCTGCTTGTAAGTATGTTACAGATATATATATATATATGTATGCCAAAACTTCTAACACTGTTTGCTACAATTATGTACATTCAATTCAAATAACTATATAGCATACTTATTTTCAAATTTTACTCACACAGATACAGATTATGCAACATACTTAGAAAAATTGTGTATTGTTAAGGAGATAACTCTGAGGCAACATTACCATCAATTAATTTTTTTTTGCCCGCATTACTATCAATTAATTATGTAGACATATGGAATTTAAAATGTTACATAGCCTTCACATACTTAGAAAACTATGTTGCGTATTTCTCAAAAATATGCAAAATTATAATTAACTATGCATAACACTTGTCTCGGACAGCCCGGGTCAACGCAGTGACAATTCCATAAATATTTTTTTTCCATTATGGCAATGAAAGGTACGTTAGTATTATTTAACCAACAATAAATCTACAATATTTTCGTCTCATTCTAATCATTAAACGTAAGTAATATTACATTCTAGTCATCCTCCCGTAAACTTATAATAATCATTATTTTTATATAAATAGTAAGAGTTCTAGAATTTTGATCAGTAATTTTCTCGAGTATCCAAAACCAACAGTTAATAATACAACGTTTGAAGCGTAATCACTTCTTCTAAAAATATTTAAAGTCATGATATTTTTATTAGAGAAAACCACTTTAACAATATAAATTGAGATATAGTAATAAATAAGAAGACGTTATTGAAACTAAAAGGGGATAAGAAAAGTAACGTGGGGGAAAGAGAGGAATAGTAGGTTAGGTAACGTTTATCCTCATCTTATTGTCATCTCCTTCCTTGTTGATCTCCTCTTTGTTCCCTCTCATTTTGGTTCTTTTTTTATGACTATAATTCAATCAGTTACATACGATTTATACTAATCTAGTAATATTCCAATTTGCTCTCACACTCATCCTAATACTCCATTATTCAATTTACAAACTGCTTGTAACTTCTAAAACTCTAAATTCCTTACAAAAATATGCCATAAAAGGATCGAGTAGATTTTTTACGTTATCAAATTGTTCTGTTTATCGTAATATCTCTTTTTTGGTTCTATAACACAAGCTCAATTGAAATATCTCTTATAATGCACAACATTAACATCCATCATATTACATAATCTCTCTGTTCTTAAGAAATATTTTCTGATTGTATTAATCTTGTAGCTATTTTTTATTTAGTTATTGGAAATTGTATAGTGTAAAACGCAATTTCTTATATAACAATTCACAAGTAATTTTTCCTAAAAATGCAGCTCAATCTATTTTATATGTGGTGTAAGGCCCAAAAAAACAGTTTTATAGTTTTTCTTCTAAATTTCTAAAATCTTTTATTTTACGAAAAATAAACAAAATAAATTGAAATTTGGAAAAAGAACGTGGAACAAAAAAAAATCTATGATCTCCCCCCTTTTTTTTCTAAATATGTTTTATTTAAATTTATTTTTAGATAATTGAACAAAAAAATGTTTCCATGGTCTCCACTTTCTCTATTTTTGCCTTTTTATCTAATCATTTGCTACAAAAACAATTTTCATTCTTTCACTATATTGTTTGATATTATATTTATTTCTCAAATAACTCCAACAATAGGTACATGTAAAATAAAAGTTTCAATAATCCGTTACTGGAATTTTCTGGAAAGAAAAAAACCAAAAAAATTATCTATACTTTGTAAATCTAATTTTCCTTTTACATACCCTTATTTTCCTTTTGCCAAAACTATATTTATACTTCTTCAAAAACAATTACATAATATACATAGAATTTGTTGGATTTTGTAATTAGGAAGTATGTATGATACAAACTCTTGTGAAAATAAAATTGCTATCAAAATTGTAAAAGAAATTGAAGGGAATGATTGTTGTGTTCTTATGAACTTTAAATTAAAAAACATGATCTATTTGGTTTTTTTTATTCGAAATAAATTTTACTTTTATATATTATGATATTAATTAATTGTAAAAATGAAATACTATTTCTCATTATTTAATCCGTATATAGCACAACAATCTTTTCTTTGTTTAATTGATGGATTTTGGAAGAGTTTAGATATCCATTCAGGATTAGGGTAGATATGATTCCCAGACTCTTATAAAGGAAAATGTAGGGGAGCTCATAGAGTAAGGAGAAGCCTCTCAATTTTACATTCTGAAGTCGAAACTCTCATATGTGTTATAGAGTCCTTTTTATCTATTCAGATAACAAAAGGGGAGTTCGAGACAAACTGTACATATGTGGTAAAGATCATGATGCAATCAGAAAAGTGGCCAGCTTTTTATCTTTACCAAGAGGACTATACTAGATTAAGTTCTCTTTTTTGTTATATTTCCCTCCATGTAATTCTAAGATCATTAAATCATAATGCCAATATTCTCGCTCGTAATATTACAGTGATTTAATGATGTGAACTTTGCTCTGGTTTGCAAGTGGCATTTAGGCTAGTGGCAGATGGTAAGTCCAATAAAGGCAGGTGTACTTGCACATTCCGGGATCAAATCTCATCGCCTGCATTATATAAGAATTTGGTTAATGAGTCGGCTAATTGTGGTTCAATATTCAAAAAAAAAACTTTGCTCTAGTTTTTCTAATATATCTTGAGTTGATACAAAAAAAAAACCGTGTATAGCACGTATTTTGATCTACTAGTAGATATAAAATTAAAAGGAGTATATTTGCTAACAAAAGAGTGCGTGTACCATGAATAGCGATGCATAATTTATGGGTATAAAAATAAATGAAGTGACGTAAATGATTAAAGGAAAATGTAACACAGCTCATTTCATGATTCCGAGGGACATTCCATTGTGCAAACCCTTAAAAAAATGCTCTACTTTACAACACAATCATCTATTCATCTTTATTTCCTTTTTTTTTTTTTTCTTTTATACAGATATATTCGTAAAATGTAAGTCTACTTTGTTTATATTATATACTACTACTATTTTCCTTGAAATGACTTTTGTGTTGGAGGTAGATCCGAGATCCTACTTCGGTCCACGGAAAACAATGGAACAAATTCTAAGTATTAAACTCAGCAAGTTTATCGAAGTCTCAACTCGAAAGAATTTCTTCTCGGAAGTGCGTTAAAGCTTGAAGGAAGTCGGACGATACGTCAGGAAACAAATGGAAATTTTCCTATTCCGACATGGAAAATTTTCAAAAATCCAGCAAGAATCTTCTAGATACGATCTTATCTAGAAATTTGTATATTTTCTTTTATTCAATCTACTTTGTAACCGCCTCTATGGTCTATAAATAGACGAGCATGTCCTTCAAACAAGGGATCCGCTTTTGACATCATACAATGAGCAATAAACTATTCTCGGCAATCATTCTCTTCACAATACACTTCTTTTTCTTCGAAGCTCTTAAAGAATCCTTGCCCAATTTTCCCTCTTTTAATCAGAATAGTGGATTTAGCTCCTTGTGCTGAACTCGGTTCGAACAGTTGGCGCCGTCTGTGGGGAAGACATCAAAGGAATTCTATACATAGGAACAAGGAGTACACGTGAAACAAAGTATGGTGGAAAACGAAGTAACCATCAGCTCACCCAAAAGGAGGGACCTAAACCTCCAAGAAAACGCTGATCCAACTCTCGGATCGTCCTTGAAATGTTCAAACTCAAGAGGAGAACCGAGAACACTCTCAAGAAGTTGCTGCCCTCCCCGGTCCGCCTCAAGGACCACTTCCGATCAAAAATTTGGTGCGCAACATGATAGCGCAATTTGAGGCCTCTTATTAAAGAAACTCGGAAAGATTCGATAGAATTAAGTCTCGTCTAAACGAGAGTAGCTTCCCGTCTACGCATAGCAACAGGCCAAATGGTGAAGTATTGGCTAGCTTCCAAAGAAATCTGTTTGGAGCAATACCGAGTCCACAACCAACTAACATGACATGACAAGGGCAGACTACAACGCCGAACGCATCAGGACAGCAAACGCCGACTACGATGGACGTAGCAGTCGTATACAGGATGATGGAGGACATGCGGTCTCAATTCCATTAAGCTACCAGCTCGGCACCAGAGATTGGACAAATTTTAGCTCAAGCTCAGAATTTACCCTTTGTGCTAAGATTAAAAGGGTCTCAGTGAACCGGGGACCAAGAATAACGTGTCCTACATACGACGGGACCACTGATATAATCGAATTCATGAGTGCTTTCAACGTCATGATGAACGGGACAACCTACAATCCCGATTAGGAGGACGCAGCTTATTGCCAACTCTTCACCGAGAATCTAACTGGCGATGCCCTTGTATGGTTCACCAAGTTACCAACTCGATCGATCGAGAGCTTCTATCAACTTGTCGAGTTGTTCATGAACCAAAACGCACTATTCATTAACCAAGATACTTCTACAGCGGAGTTACGATCTTTGAAGCAAGGGTTCGATGAATCCCTGAAGTCGTACCTTGGACAATTTAAGAAAATCCTGACTAAAGCAAAAGTCAGTGACGACATGGCTATTGAGGCCCTAAGAACTGGAATGGTTACGGATGAGGCGTTGAGAAGAAATCTTTTCGTAAATCGGCCCAGTAGGATCTCGGATGCCCTTTGTAGAGCAGCAAGGCATGCACATTACGTAAAGGAAAAGCAAATCCATGCTAGAACATAGAAAATCCATCGAGACTCACGAACTAAGGAGTAGAAAGAAAAATATCATGAGCCAAGACAACACAATTACAGAGGAAAAGCGATCTCTGCAACAACTTTTCAAGTCGGCGAAACTAACAGCCTAGCTCGTAAGAAGCCGTTCAACTGCACTTACAACTGAAGTGAATATTGTGCCTTTCACAATAGGACTGGTCATTCTACTTCAAAGTGCAAACAGCTGCAAGAACTACTTGCCGAGAAGTTCATCAAAGGAGAGTTGAATCTCTCAGAAGAAGAAACTCAAAAGTTTAAAACACAAAAGCGGAAAGAAACCGAGTTGCGAGAAGCAGCTTACAAAGCGGCAAACCAAGACGGTAGTGCCAAAGAAAAACCAAAACGGCAAAAACAGGACCAAGAATCCAATGAATTAGGATCCTAAGTGTAAAGGCCAACGTAATCATTGGGGGATTACAATTTTATGACGACTCTATAAGGTCAATCAAGAGGTATCAACAGAAGGTTGTAGCAGCAGTAAACCTTGATCTAGTCCAAGAAAGCTTAGCAGCGGTTGATTCGGAAGTTACATTCACCGCCAAGAATGTTGAAGGACTGATCTTCCCATATAACGACCCACTAGTCGTAAAATTACGAGTAGCCGACTGTGACGTATCTTGGATTCTCATCGATACAGGCAGCTCGGTAAATCTAATCTTTAAGGAGACATTAGATAAGATGGCTTTACCAGACGCACGACTCAAACCAGTGGAAAGAACACTGAGTGTATTCGATGGAAGTACGATAAATGCAATCGGAACTATCAAGTTAGCAGTCTGAGTTACAGGAATTACACGATGGATCAAGTTCTTGGTAGTAGACAAACCGCCGATTTATAATATGATCCTTGGAACACCTTGGATTCATAGGATGAAATCGATCCCGTCAAGCTACAACCAATGTGTGAAGATTCCGACAAGCGAAGGAGTTTACACACTTCGAGGAGATTAGAAGATGTCTTGGACATGTTTTATCGCCGAGTTAAAGTTACGAAACAAATCCTGCATGATCACAGCGACAGTGAAAAGCAAAGCATTAACGGAACCTCCCGTTTCAGAAAAAGCATACCAATCTAGCATCGAACTCGACAATATCGATCTAACAGACCCGTCTAAATGCGTCAGCATTGGGGCCAACTTGACTAAGCCAATCCATAACAAGTTGATCCAACTTCTCGAACAAAATGTAACGATATTAGCGTGGATATCTAAAGATATGCCCAGAATCAATCTAAAGATTACGAGCCATATGTTGAACGTTGATTCGACTTACAAGCCCATCAAGTAGAAACAAAGAAAGGTAGGGCCAGAAAGAACAAAAGCTGTAATAGACGAGGTCAAAAAGCTAACCCAAGCTGGATCGATTGTCGAAATCCAATATCCAGAATGGTTAGCTAATTCGATAGTCCTTCCCAAGAAGAACGGAAAGTGGCGAGTATGTGTGAACTTCACCGACCTCAACAAAGCTTGTCCAAAGGATAGTTTCCCACTGCCAAATATCGACAGAATTATACAGGTAAGTGCTGGAAACATACTCCTTTCATTTATGGACGCCTTCTCGGGATAAAATCAAATTCATATGCACCCTTACTTCTATAAAGTAATGCCATTCGGTTTGAAGAATACCAAAGCTAGTTACCAGAGATTGTCAACAAGATGTTTACCGATCAACTCAGACAAACAATGGAAGTTTACATTGACGACATGCTAGTCAAGTCTCTTAAAGTAGAAGATCACGTTGAACATCTAGCACGATGTTTTCAAACCTTGAACGAGTATCAGATGAAGCTCAACCTGGCAAAGTGCACCTTCGGAGTAACCACGGGAGAATTTCTCGGCAACATAGTCACTAAAAGAGGAATCAAAGCGAACCCAAAGCAGATTAAAGCAATCCAAGAGCTACCTTCTCTGAAGAACAAAAGAGAGGTTTAAAGGCTAACTGGCCCAATAGCTGCCCTAAATCGGTTCTTCGCACTCAACAGATAAGTGTCTCCCATTCTACAACTTGTTGCGGGGAAACAAAGAGTTCAAGTGGGATGAGAAGTGCGAGAATGCCTTTTCCAAGATAAAGGAGTACCTATCAACTCTGCAAATTCTTGCAAAACCTGAAGACGGAGAGCCATAATACTTATACATTGTAGTATCAACTCTGCTAGTTCGAGACGACAGAGGAACCCAACACCCAATTTTCTACACTAGCAAGTCTTTAGACGGAGCCGAAACCAGATACCCGACTATGGAAAAACTTGCGTTAGTAGTAGTGATCTCGGCAAGGAACTTACGACCTTACTTCAAGTCTAACACTATCATTATGTTTACCAATCACCTGCTACGAACGATTCTACATAGTCCAAACCAGTATGGAAAACTGACTAAGTGGGCCATCGAATTAAGTGAATACGTCATCGAGTTTAAGGGGAGAACGAGTGCAAAGTCTCAAGTACTGGCTGAATTTCTAATTGAGCTGGCCCCCGACTTGGAACCAATAGAGTCAGATAAAATTCTTCGAACTTAGAATATTTATGTTGACAATCATCATCACAACATGGCTCGGGAATCGGAATCCAACTTGAAAATCCGACAGGAGAAATCTTGGAGCAATCATTCCGACTTGCGTTTCCAGCATCCAACAACGAAGCAGAATACGAGGTATTGATCGCAGAGATCAGGCTGACCAAAGAGATCGGGGCAACCAAAGTAGAATATTTTTGTGATTCTCAACTGGTAGTCAACCAAGTGAATTGAGGCTAGATCAGATGGAAGCATACCTCAAAGTCGTCAAGGATTTGACAAAGGATCTGAAATTCAAAGTAAACAAGATTTCCTGATCTGAGAACACTTCAGCTGACGTCTTAGCAGCTCTCGCATCCACAACAGATCTCATTCAAAGGCTGATAATACTAGTCAAAAGTATAGACCAACCATTATATAAGCTTATCAAAATGAGACGTTGAACTCGTCTCGGCAATTACTAAAACTGGGAATAACTCTAACACCGAGATGCTAGATATTGAACAGCCCAGCGAACATTAGATCGACTGGAGAGATGAGATTCTTGCGTACATTATGGATGGAGAGACCCTACAGGACAGGTGGGCAGTTCACTGACTTAAGGCCATATACGCTTTCTACGCCCAAATCGATGGAAAGTTGTATCAGCGGAGTACAAATGGAATCCTCCTCACTTGCATCCATGGTGACGAGATCAATGAAATCATTAAAAGGACACATGATGGAGCTAGTGGAAATCACATCAGTGGAAGATCACTCGTGCACAAGATCCAAACTCTCGGGTATTATTGACCGACAATAGCGAAAGATTGTGCGCAATACGCAGCCAAGTGCGACAAATGTCAATGACACAGACATATCATCCAAGCCCCAACTGAAGAACTAACTTCAGCAGCTATGCCATATATATTTATACGGTGGGCAATGGACATAGTCGGACCATTGCCATCATCTCAGCAAAAGTGGTTCATGCTTGTCATGACAGATTACTTCTAAAAATGGGTCGAAGTAGAGGTTTATTCACACATCAAAGACAGAGACATAGTCAAGTTCGAATGGAAGAACATAATATGTCGATATGGGCTACCTTACAAGATTGTAACAGACAACAAATATCAGTTCATCTCGGCTAAATTCACTAAATTTTGTTCCAGATGGAACCTCCGAGTAAGCAAATCTACTCCTCGAAACCCACAAGGAAACGGACAAGCCAAAGCAACAAACAAGCAGATTATAGATGTAATAAAAAAAAGGCTTTCGGAAAAAAAAGGAAATTGGGCTCCCGAGTTGGATGGCGTGTTATGGTCGCACTGGACAACACCAAGAAGCTCAACCGGACGAACTCCTTTCTCTCTTTCTCCTGGAATGGAAGCAATGGCCCCAGTAGAAGTAGTGGTACCAACTATGCGTCGAGAACGTTTTCACGAAGACTAAAATTCAAACAATAAAGCAATGAAAACCAGCATCGACGACTTGGAGGAAGAACGCAACAAAGCACTTCTCCGAGTACATAACTATCAACACCAAGCTGAAAAAGTACTACAATAGGAAAGTTCGTGGAAGACATTTTGCGTTAAGGGATCTAGTACTCCGGAAACTGTTTGAAAACATAACTGAACTTAGCACAGGAAAACTCGGTGCCAACAGGGAAGGGCCGTATATTATCTGCAAAATCGTAAAACCAGGAGTCTAAAAGATCGCGACTATGGAAGAAGAAATGGTTCCGCAAAGTTGGAACTCCATCAACTTGAAGCGATATTACTATTGCAGATACGCCAACTTATGCGTTACTTGACGTATCCACATCTAATTAACTATGTAATCAGAACTATATCTTGGCTTGATCCCTACGGGGTATGTAGGTAGCCTTCGGAGCAGCTATAACTAAATAAATATTTATAAGTTCCCACCTCGGGTTCGTAAAAAAATAAATAAATAAATAAAATAAAGGGGTTACACCCTAACTCCCACAATTAAAGCTGAGTCTAAATCTCGCCAAGTCCTTAAAATCTCGCTCATATTTAGCTGAGTCAAAAACCTCGCACAATTAAAGCCGAGTCTAAATCTTGTCGAGTCCCTAAAATCTCGCACGTACCAAAGCCGAGTCCAAAATCTCGCCGAGTCCCTAAAATCTCGCTCGTACCTAGCTGAGTCAAAAACCTCGCACAAACCAAGCCGAGTCTAAATCTCACCGAGTCGCTAGAATCTCGCTCATATTTAGTTAAGTTAAAAACTTTGCACGAACCAAGCCGAGTCTAAATCTCGCCGAGGTCCTAAAATCTTGCTCGAAAACATAAAACTCGCACAAAAATAAGCCGAGTCAACTAAACTCTGCCAAAAAAGATCTTGATCATAATTAATTGAGTCCTAAAACCTCATAGAGTAAACTTCAAAATTTTCCAAAACAAAGGATAATAGCGGAATATTATACATTCAAAATGTAATGGCAATGTTTTTACAAATTTCCCATAAAAGGGAATGAATATGTTTTCAAAAAAAAAAAAAAAACAAAGAAGAGAGAAACTAAACGCCAGTCCCAGCCAGCTCTGCTTCGACATTCCCCTGCTCAACCAAGTCTTCCTTGTCGGAAACCTTTGAAAAAAAATAATATCTTTGTTTGAGGCATACCGGTCAAAACCTCGAATAGGAACATATACAATTTTGAAATCCTTTACACTAACCTTTGGATAATCCTCGACCAGGTACAGCTACGTCATTCGGATCCGACCTAAATGCAAGCACCTCATTCCATACCAGAGCGGCGTCCTCCAGATTGGGAGATCTGTTGAACTTGAAAGTTGGCATAACCAAGTCATCCAGATGAAGAGCCTTGACGACCTCCTTCTTGACAAGGCCTTAGCCGAAGTAAGACCGGAAGCCCCGTAAGTGATAATCTCGGTATCAACCGGATTATTCTTACTCAGCAAATGCTGTAAGAGATGGCCATAGCTGCACATCTGAGCATAACCCAAGCGGTTGGTCAAAATTGCATCAAGGAAGTCGAAGCGATCCGAGATCCTTTTGAGGCGATCAACCAAGAAATCTGAAACAAAAGAAAAACTCATCAGCACTTCAAATATATGAAAGATTGAAAGTACTTAGTTTTACCTTTAAAGGCGCATATGCTATCCTGAAGAGAGAAGATGACGACTTTGTGCTTCTCTGCCGCCCGGAAAGCCGTGTTTTGGAACTCGGCAGGAGACCTTGAAGCATCCTTAAGAGCAAAAATCTCTTTTTCATACTTCAGAGATTTCAAGCACTCCGCCTCTAACTCGGATGTTACCCGAGTTAGATCAGTCTGAACCGTCGCCAAAGAAGCTGGCCTCCACTGCCTCCTAGTGTGATTTCTCTAATTGTTCCGACATCTCATTCAACCGGCAGGCATTCTCGGCCTCAACAGCATCACCTTCTCTTTTCCTAAGAGAACCCAATTCATCTAGGCAATCATGTGAAAAAGGGGAGGGAGCAAAAGTGAAAGTAAACCAAATAAGATAAAATAGAAAAAAGTACTAAGTACTAACCGAGAACATCGACTTTGCCATGGCGATATACTCTTCCCGGTTGAGCATCTCGGAGACAGGAGGAAGAGCCTCAATAGTATCTCTAAGGAAGCGAATTAAGTCGGCCCCTTCCATCTTGCTATCCTTGATCGGCGCCGACTCTTCAAAAGCATATTTAAAACGAAAGTCCCCAGAAGCTTTACTCCTCTTGTTGGAGGGGACTTCGGCAGGAGGAAGCGGCTCCTTGCATTTGTTGGTTCCCTTCCGAGTAACCTCAAGAGCAGCAGTGCGACCTGGTATCACCGAACATCGTCTAATCACCTCGTTGCTTAAATGCTTAGCAAAGGGAATTTTTCGAGAAATCTTACCTTTAATGGCAGGATCAGGTGCCAACTTCTTCTTCTCGATCTTATTCTTCAGACCCGATGAACCAGACGGAGACACTGGGGATTCTAGATCTTGAACTTTACTGAGGGTTTTCGTCTTCTTCTTCTTGGAAGACGGGGAACCCATGGAACCCTTACTAATTTTCTCGGGAAGATCAGCCTTAGCCTTAGAGGCCATAATTTTAGCTTTTTGAGACTATGAGTCAATAACAGGAGTCTCAGAAATAGCAGCTGGCTGCACTGTGGCAGACGAGTCCTCTTCAAGTACAGAGTCACCAGGTGGGAGAGTACCGACTTCAGTAGGGGAAGTCGGGAAGTCTCCAAAAATGGCATCTAGGCCACCGAAAACATTGGGCATGGTGAAGTCATCAACCCCCATGTTGGCTTGCATAAATGCTGAAAAAATGAATAGCAATCAAACATCAATTCAAGACTACAAGCACATATTCCGTATATAGAGGAACCAACGATTTACCCCTTGGATAGTGAGAAGCAGTCTTCTTGAGAATATCATCTGGCAAAAACTTCCAGTTAAGCCGAGGAACGCTGAAAAGTTTGTCCTACAATTCCTGGTGTTTGGGGAGACGAGGACGAACAGCAGCAAACAGATGCTTAACTGTAAAACAAAAGAGATAAACGTAAAAAATCCTGGAGATAAGTAAAGGCAAAACATCGTCATTCCTAGAAATCTACCAAGTGTTCTGGCCCAAGAAGTATGAAACTCTAGAGGTCTCCGTGGGCGAAAAATATCTTCAGGACGAACAAAGAAGTACCGATTTTTCCAGTTGGTAACTTTAGAATTCAGCTCGTAAAAAAATCGAAGGCCAGTCTTAGCCTTGGCAAAGAAAGTCCCTTTCGAGGCCTTGACTTCACAAAAATTAGTCATATCCTTGAACTACCGTGTTGAAACATTGACTCCCGCCTCACTGCCGAGAATCAAAACCCCCACGATGTTTGCGACTGCAGAGACTCCAAGCTGAGTTATCGCAATATTTCGAGCATAACAAGACCTAGGGAGGAGATCCGGGGTAGGAAACCACACTTTGGATTCCGTAAACCACTAGTCATAGATGGCGACATATCCCTCTGGAGGAGTCCAATGTCAGGCATTGGAATTTGGAAGTTTAATATCAACATCTTCCATCTCGGGACACGAAGCGTAGAGTTTTTCTAGTCTCTTCGAATTGATGATCGATGGCCCGACATCGAGTTCATCATACCAGTCAGCTAAATCGCTAAGTGGACTATTGGAAAAGTATATATCTACATACTCCTGGGTCCTACTACTACTGGAAGCTGAAGAAGAATCAGAACCACAATCGGAATTTTCGGAACTAGATTCAGATATGTCCCTGTCCATGACGATAGTTTATAAAAAAGAAGTAAAGCAACTCGAAAAATTAAAGTAGAGAGAGAAGTTACCTCGTTAATCTCGGAAGAAAGTAAAAAGTAAAGAAATTGAAACGGTATTTATAGAAAAGTATCGGAAGGCGAATCGGCGTGAAATGATGACTAGCAAAAACCGAGGAAACCGCCTTAGTAACCCAATCGCGGAACGACACGTGGACCGAAGATTCTAGAAGTGGAGAAACTTCCCGACTCGGAAACTCGACAATAGTTTTTCGAGTCTGGGGGGGATTTGTTGGAGGTGGATCCGAGATCCTACTTCGGTCC
Source organism: Lepidium africanum (assembly GCA_900406405.1). Lineage (NCBI taxonomy): Eukaryota > Viridiplantae > Streptophyta > Magnoliopsida > Brassicales > Brassicaceae > Lepidium > Lepidium africanum. The sequence continues at coordinate 37,914 of OVAX01000707.1, read as the reverse complement.
ATGGGAAACAATGGGCTAAATTCTAAGTATTTAACTCGGCAAGTTTATCGTAGTCTCAACTCGGAAGAATTCTTTCTTGGAAGAGCGCTGAAACTTGAAGGAAGTCGGACAACACGTCAGCAAACAAAGAAATGAAAATTTTCCTTTTCCGACATGGAAAATTTCTGAAAATCAAACAAGAATCTTCTAGATATGATCTTATCTAGAAACCGTCTCTGTGGTCTATAAATAGAGGAGCATGTTTTTCAAACAAAGGATCCGCTTTTGACATCACACATTGAGCAATAAACTGTTCTCGGCAATCATCCTCTTCGTAATACACTTCTTTTTCTTCAAAGCTCTCAAAAAATTCTTGTCCAATCTTCCCTCTTTTAATCAGAATCATGGATTTAGTTCCTTATGTTGAACCCGGTTCGAACATTGTGTTCGTCGTTAAAATCATAAAAAATTCAAATTGTAAAATCATAAACTTACATTTTAGTTTTTTTTTTTTTTTGGTAATTGGGTTCTTATATTTTTACCAAGTAAATGGGCATGCAAAATAGTATATTTCTTGTTTCTAGATCGTGATTTAACGTTCGATTTTTATGATTTTGATTCCGAGTAAAACAATTAAAGTGAAGAACAAAACGTTTTAAGATCTAGAATATATAGTAGATTGATTTGACTTATGAGAAGAAAAGGGGACAATAGTGAGTTGAAATATCACAGGCATGTTCATGAATTTAGATAAATAGGTTATATCAGACAGTTTTTTCATTATATACTACTATAGAACAAAAAGAAATGGGAGTGGAGAAAAAGAGAGGCAACATGAATTTTTCTCTAAAGTGAAATAAAATATAGTTTCTTTGTGAGTAACATATAGTTTCGAAATTTCAATTCTCCAATATCCAGAGTAGACCTCATTTATTAACAATTCCATAATAGACTTAATTACAACAATTATAAGTTAGAAATTTTACAAAGAAGCCAACTTCCAAAAATCAATAAACACAAAAAGAAGACGACAAAAAAAATAGGTGGTGTGTAAATAGAGAATGGATTTAGAAAAAGTGAAAACTAGAGAGAACATTAAATAAGAAGCAGAGTAGGTGAGAAAAAAAAATGAGACTGACAAAATATGAAAAAGAGAAGAAAAATAAGTCTGAAACCTGACACATACCTCAATAGACATTTCCTTCTTGAAGTAAGAAATGGAAGATGAAATAGGCGTGTAAGTCAAGCAATCTTTGAATAATAATATAACACTGCTTCAGTCATTTCATTTTCTACAGTCTTCTCTTTTTGGAACCGTCCCATATTCATCTGCCTCCACATTCTACATCCACTCTTTCGCACCTTATTTTTTGAATGGAAAAAATATCAATCAAACCACACGATCTTACTCACCGAAAGGATTAAAACAATTTTTTGATAGTTAGATATTTTAATCCTTCATCAAAAGGATTTAAATCGTCTAAGTCCCGCTAAGTTTCTCCCCCGTACAAAACCGGATCTGAAATATTTAGGGACCATGCAAAATATATTTTCTAAGATATTTATCTAATAGTAGTGTGAAATTATGTTATCTATGAGTTATAAGTAACAGATGTCAAAACACGGGTCAAAAATTAAGTATTATGAGAACAACAAAATTATTAAATAATTGAATTACTTTATAAATATTTGATATTTATATAATTATATTTGATATTCAATAATTAGGATTATTTAATGATAATGAATCATTTAATAAAAATATATTCCATGTTACATTACAAATCATTTGATAATTATGAGTTATATTATAATTATGGATCTTTCAATATTCAATAATTATAATTGTATATTTTTGTGGTTTTATAAATATGAGATATTCATATTAAAAGTATTACTATATAATTTTTAATTATAAAATTATTTAAAAGCCTTATCTATGTTTGAACACGAAATAGAAATCTAAAATCATTGTAATTTGAAATCTACGTAATAGGTTTATTATCTATCTATTACTTAATATTTTTCTATACCAATATACATATAACTATATAATTGGATTTTTTTTCCGATAAAAAAATATAATTGGATTTTTAATAACTGGAGGTCCTTAAAAGGTCAAAAGTAAATTGTACTCTTGATCGAATATGAAGAAATAGATTGCCAAAAGTAAAGATTGCCGAGTTTAGTTATATTGTTTAGTGTAATAACAAAAAGTTGATCCCTTGTCCCAATGATCCACTCCTCTTTTTATAGATTATAGAGGCGGTTACAAAGTAAATTGTAAATAGAAAATATTACAATTTGTTTATATTTGACGTTATCTAGAAGATCTTAGCTAGATTCTCAAATATTTTCCATATCGGAATAGGAAAATTTTCATTTCTTTGCTGATTTTACATGTCGGCCGACTTTCTTCTTCTTCTTGACGAATATCCGAGAAGAAACTCCTCTGAGTTGATATTGTATAGCCGAGATGAGGCTTCAAAGACTTTGCCGAGTTTGCTACTTAGTATTCTTCGATCATTCTTTTCAGTAGACCGAAGTAGGATTTCAGATCCACCTGCAACAATTGTTCCCCCCCAGACTCGAAAAATTTGTTTAGGAATTTCTGAGTCGATTGGGTTACTTGTTTCTGGAATTTTCGGTCCACGTGTCTAGTTCTTATTGGAGTAATTCGACGATGCTCTAGGTTTAACCTGCTAAGTAATAATTTCTATTTGGCGTCGCTTCGGCTTCCGGTAAATTTCTATAAATACCGCACTCTTTTACTTTTACCCTTCACTTGCATTTCCGAACAAAAAACTTTAACTTCCTTTAGGATTCTTCTTCTTCCGAGTTCACTTCCATTGAGTTTTCCTTTTCCTTTCTAAGAATTTTAAAGATGAGTCTTGACGATTTTCAAATCCCTAACGATGAAGATGGCTTGAATGCCCGCTTTGGATGGGGCGAATACTTGCCCTTCTAGAAAAGCTGCTAGGGCTTCTGCTTCTTCTCCTGTTCCAACTCAGGACATCGTTGTGGTTTCTTCGGGGCCAAATGTTGATCAAAGCAACTCTCGACCTCCTAAGAGGCCAAGGGTTGACTCCTTTATAATTGCTTCATCCGGAGGTGCTTCTAGGGGCGGTTCATCCAATGCTTTGAGGCGAAGAGGAAGGAATTCTCTCGACTTTCGTTTCTCCCACAATCACTCTGATCCGAGATCAATCTTGGAGTCTCGTACCAAGTGTGCTGATTTGATGCGTCAGATCATAACTTCCTTAGAGCTTCTTCCTCCTCCGGATCAAATGCAGAATCGTGAGGAATACGAGGAGGCTGCATTCTTGCTCTTCAAGGTTTGTTTCTTTTACCGAGTTTAATTCTGTTGGTAATTCTGTATGTACTTTTCTGATTTATTATTTGGACGACTTTTTTTTTTTTGGTAGTTTATCGCCTGTTTGAATGGTATCATGTTGGAGCGCGGGAGATTCCGCGCTAATCCGGATGAGAATGCCTGGAGGACCTCCAATCTTGCTAACCGAGCTGGCCAAATTCATCTTGAAGTGGTGGAGGCCAGATCTAAGCTTACTGCCATCGAAGAAGAACTCTCTCGTGTTAAGGGCGAGTTGAAGGTTAAACGTGAAAACGTTGTAAAATTGGTGGAGCAAAATGTGGCTTTGATGGAGTCGCTTAACTGCGATGAATCGGATTAGAGCACTGCTTTCAAGGCCACCAAGAAGGCCAATGACAAGCTGCAAGGGCTTCAAACTGAACTGGACTCCATAAAGGAGAATTTCGACTCCCGACTTCGTCAAGTTTTGAATTTGGAGAAGAAGAAGATTTTCCAGAATCTTCACGATTAATTTTCTGAGCACTTTGACAGAATTGCTACTCGGTTCAACGATCTGGACACTAACTTGGGAGCCTCGTTGAATTATGCTCAATACCTTGGGTAGGCTAATGTTCTCCAATTGCTTTCCTACCGAGGTATCAATATCCCTCCGGCAATTACGGATTTTGTGACTGTCGAGTTGAACAAGTTCAAGGAAATTGTTAACAAGGAGAATTTGACGGCATTGCGTCCTGGAGACTTTGTCGTCCTGGTGTTCGAGGTTGGTGAAGCTTCGAACATTAATGGTTAGATTGCACATTGATTTTGCTTTGTCCGGAATTTTGTAGCCAATTTTGTTTCGACTTTTTTTAGAGTTATCTCTTTGGCTCTTGTAATCTGTATCTGTCTTGTGATTATTTTTCTGCATAATGAACAATGTTATTTTTTGAATGAAATATGATATTCAAATTTTTTTTACGACTTTGAAATCAAAAAATGAAAATAAGAAAAAAGATTAACTCATAATTTTGGTATAATAATTAAGGAAAGATGAAGTTTAATTCCAAGATCTGTTCTTGTTTATGTGCAATAGCTAAGTTTCTTTCTAAGTTTGAGAGTTAGATCCCGTTTGTTAGGAAGAGAACCTTTGCTGTTTTGGCTCTTAAAGTTGAGGTTTTAAGAATCAATTTAAGTTTTAATTAAGAGTTCTGATCTCGGAAAATGTACTTTATCTTAGTGAGAAAAGAATCTATTATTGCACAAAATTGTTGTTTTGTTTTTGCGAGAAAGATCCTGACTTTCTGTACAAAACTTTATTTTGTTTTAATAATGAGTTCGTACAAAACTATGTTTCATCTTCGTCAAAAATTTGTTCTCGGTTTTCTGTACAAAACTATGTTTGTCTTCATTGATAATTTAATCTCGGTTATCTGTACAAAACTATGTTTTGTCTTCAAAGAGAATTTAATCTCGCATATATGTACAAAACTATGTTAAGTCTTCATCGAGAATTTAATCTCGGTTATCTTTACAAAGTATGTCTTCATCGAGAATTTAATCTCGGTTATCTGTACAAACCTATGTTCTGTCTTCATCAAGAATTTAATCTTGGTTATTTGTACAAAACTATGTATTATCTTCATCAAGAATTTAATCTTGGTTATCTGTACAAAACTATGTTTTGTCTTTGCGACAAAAATCTCGACTTTCAGTACGAAACTATGTTTTGTCTTTTGGTGAGAATTTAATCTCAGTTTTTGCGAGTTGGGATTTGACCCTTTATTTTCTCCTTTTTTTTGTTTCCTTTTATTTATTTATGTTTATTGACTGTCGAACTCGAGATGAGGTCTTATAAAAGTTTTATTTAGTTTTAGCTGCACCCGAAGGTTACCTACGTACCCCGAAGAGATCAAGCCAAAACGTAGTTCTGATTACATAATTAAGTAGCTAGAGATGCATCAAGTAATGCTGAGTTGGAGTGTCTTCAATAGTAGTATCGCTTTAAGTTGATTGAGTTCGAACTTCGTGGAACCATCTCTCCTTCGATAATCGCGATCTCGTATACTCCAGGTTTTATGACTTTGCGGATGATGTACGACTTTTCCCAGTTGGTGCCGAGTTTCTTTGCATTTAGTTCAACTGTGTTCTCGAACATTTTTTGGAGCACTAAGTCTCTGACTGCAAAGTGTTGTTCATATTTGACGTTATCTAGAAGATCTTAGCTACATTCTCGGAAATTTTTCATATCGAAATAGAAAATTTACATTTCTTTGCTGATGACGTGTCGTCCGACTTTCTTCTTCTTGACAAATATCCAAGAAGAAACTCCTCCGAGTTGATATTGTATAGCCGAGATGAGGCCTCGAAGACTTTGTCGAGTTTGCTACTTAGTATTCTTCGATCATTGTTTTCAGTAGACCAAAGTAGGATCTCGGATCCACCTCCAACAAATAAGGTTTGATCCATACCCAAAACTTTCAATTGAAATTGAGTGTAATTTAAACTCGTTATCTGGTATTAAGCAGGATAAACCAACTATACTACCTACTTCTTCACAAAATTATAATGGTACTTTTATAATTTTTAATCCTTAGATTTTAATACTATGATGTATTACATTTCGCTATTCCATATCTCAAGTGAAGCTTTATTGTTTTTGTGGATGATCATTACATGATATTTGTCACGTTTGAATTAATTATTTGGATTTAGTCACATCAAAAATATGGAATTTATAATTGTACATTTCGAATGGATAATTTAACCAATTTGATTCAAGAAACTTTAAAAGAGGAGAATAGATCTTTTCAAGTCGACATTAGCTGGGAATAAAATTAATATAATTTATCACATTTTCTTATTTCGAAGTTATTGTAGATCATAATGTCCAAAACTTCTTATATACAGAGAACATTACATATTTAGAAACATGTAATTTTCACGACAAAAGATCATTAACCCACATGTGTGAATTGTAACATTCACAGTCTAAACTTGACTTTTTCTTTGTTGAAGATCTAAACTTAAAACTTATTTATATTCAGCCAAAAAAAAAACTTATTTATAAAGTCTATAAAGGTCATAAACTGTTTACATGGTTATGTCTAAAATGTTTTTGAAATAATTAACAAGATAAAGTGTTTTTTTAATAAGAAAATAGAGTTGAATTGTTTTCAGTCTGGTGGTTAGGATGACCTTGCTACTGATTTGGTATCAAGGTTCAATTCTTATTTGTGATATTATAATAGCTTAAAAAAAATTTTATAGGTGATTTTAGATTATGGATCGCATTTCGTTAAATTTATTATTGAAAAAAACAAAAATGAGAAAGCTAATATTTTATTTCTTAGGCCGACTCTTTGGAGATGTTGACTTATTTGTATGATATGGAGAAAGTGAAGAAGCGCTTTACTTTAAATATGATTGCACAACCTTTAATGAATTCTTTTTGCACTTTAAAAAATAAAAGAAATGAAATGAGATTAGAAAAGTTTCAATTTGTCAAGAAAAGAGGAAGATAGATAGCCAAAACAAAAGCTGTTAAACCTCATGGGATGTTTTCTTTCTTTTTCTCGATTATTTGTACACTTTTGTTATGATTTTTGATCCCTTGAGATGTGACTTTTGGATCTTTTATGTTGGAGCGACTTAAATATCTTATTTTAGTCTGATTAGAAGACATCTTTGGAAAATATAGTTTATGATTATTTTATCCCTCCATTGTTGACTGGTCAAGAAAAATAACATCCATCTCTTGCCGTAAATTTAATGTGAAATATATTCCACTTGTGAATACATATTATTCGAGTAATATTGAGAAGACTAAGATTTTCGTATGCCTTTACATAGTCCCGTCTCAACTTATTTAACTGCCCTATACAAAATACGAATTTTTTATTTATTTATACTATATCAAAAAAAGTTTTTTATAAAACTTAAATATCATATATAGTAAAAAAAAAAATTGAATTATGACTATCTCTTTATAATGAAAAATAAGTTACTTGTAGGACAAAAAATATATTCGATTTAGAGTTTTAATGCTTTTTTCAACTTTATTTCATTCAAAAATTCACTAGATCTAAAACAAAAAAAATAAAACGAAGTATCAATTATTTTACAAAACATATCACATAACTCATTTTTTCCTAGCATTTGTTGATGCAAAATCATCAATAATTGTTTCAAGATCCACATTTTAAAAAAAAAAATTTCAATACATAAAATTGCTAAAATCATTAATAGTTGTTCTCTACATTCACAAACCACATTAAATTCAAAAAACATTAGATGAGAGATCTTTTCATAAATATTTTTTTTTGATGGGCCCTTTTTCTTACATATTATATTTTATGTTAAACTTTTATATTTTAATTTTTTTTTTCCATATCTTATAATAAGAAAAACAAAAATTTTGGACCCTTTTAAACTATGAACTCTTAACAAATGCTAATATTATCACCCCATAGAGATGAGCATATCTTTGCAAACTCTGAGTATTCGATTGCCAGAGGATTATGGAGTAGTGAAGCTTTTTGTGTTTATTTTTGGGATGGAGGCATGAAAAGAAACTTGGGTATTTTCAAGTGTCAGTTTTGATTCTTAATATTCCATATAAAAATCAGAATTAAAAAGAAACTCTACTAATTTGAAATAGCTATAGTTAAAAATATAACTTTTTAAAATCAGAAATAGCCAATAAGAGGAGACCGTTTTCGCTTGACCTAAGTAACACATTGTAAATTGGATGTACACCGTATCGTGTTTTTATTTTTTCATTTTTCTTTTCTATATTTTTCAAGTTATCATGTATGTGTTACTTGTCTTTTTACCCAATAAAAATTATACTATATATATGCTAATTATATCTATATTTAGATTCTTTGTTTTTTGCAAAATATATCTTTTGAAAACAATATTAACTACTAGGAATTTCCAAAGTAATATTTACAGATAATCATTTAGTCGTCTTGTTACTTACATCATATGTTATTAGAAAACTTTTAAAACACTAGAATCAAGTTAATTATGTAAAAACTTACGTAATGATCATCTTTAATATATCATATAATAAATAATTAGTAAACAATAATTTTAGGGATATTCAGAAGAAGCATATACCTGATTTTCTGTTTTTGGCTGAAACTAAAAGTAATATTAAATTTATGGAAAAAATCACAATCATTTGGGTTATGATTCTATTATTACCGTTTAACCGATTGAAAATAGTGATCTCTCTCTACTATACTCTAACTTTTATAATGATTATGTTAATTGTAAGGATAAGAGGATGATTGACATATCTCTTAATATTCAAGGTCAAACTTTTTTTTATTACTTCTTATGGAGATTCTATATAAAGGATTCAAGATCAAGTTTGGGATGAATTGACACATTTTGGGTTAAATAGAGACAACCCATGGTTGATTATTGCAGATTTTAACAAATATCCAGAAATCATGAGAAACAAGGAAAAATGATGTGGAGTGCTACTTCATTTATGAACTTTAATCAAATGATTTACATTTGTGGATTGATTAAATTTCATTGTATCAGTAATACATAGTCATGGAGTAGTGTTAGACAAAATGGGCTCACTAGATGTAATCTAGACACAACATTTGACACGGAGGATTGGCACAATATTTGAATAGATAAACTCCATAGTTGATGTTGGTATGTCTGGTCTGAATTTCAGGCCGCAGAGGCTCAAACTTGGAAGCTCAAATGTCATTCTAAGATAAAAACACTTCATATGGCAGGCAATCTCAGGTTGTGTAATCGTTAAGGATAATTAAAAGAAATTGAGATTTAAACTGTGATTCGATTTACAGTAGATATTGTTCTGATATATGAATATTAGCTTAGTTTCCATCAGCATCTTGTATAATTCTACACCATCTAGGACTTATTTGATTCTAGTTTAGTTAATATTTTGCATACTTTTCTTTATAGAGGCTTAGAAGCATGTATATGCATATCTTCTTCTCTTTTGAGTCTATCTAAGTGTTTTTGGACCACACTTGGAGAGGAGGCATTTGAGGATTAGGTTTCAAAGCTTGGAAGTCGAGTTTTGGAAAAAATAAGGCTTGCATTGGCTTGTAAACCGCTGAAGAAAGCCCTTGGAGGATGCAAGAAATGTTGGGTGTCTGTCATAGGCCTCTAGTGGCCGTTGAAGATGAAGGAAGAGTGATCTTGCTCTGTCAAGGGTCTCCAAACCGCTGGGATAGGCGGCTTAAGATGAACCAGAAGAGACTCTTTTCTGTCAGCGGCCTCTAGGCCGCTGATAGAGGCCACTAATTACTCCCCCGAGCTAAACCATACTCTATGATTATTCTAACGGCTTGTAGACCGCTGAATTCGACCCATGATGCATTACTTTCACTATTTTAAGTCGGGTCCAACCCGGTTTATCCCGGGTCGACCTGGTTTTATTTATATTCCATTATTATCTTTTATCTTTGCTTGTTTCTCTTTGAGTTTTAAGTTTGCTTTAGTCATTTAATAGGTTGATGACTTGGTAGATCCTAGGGTTAGATGAGTAGCTTTTGATGTTTACGTTGTTAGATTCTTTTTTTTAAGTGTTCTTAATGCTAGATTTTACTTGATCACTTAAATATAGATGCTACAAACTCTATTGCCCGAAAGGTGTTTGATAAAGCTCCTTAAAGACCTTTCATGAGCTATTCTTTCTTAACCATTGAGAAATAAAGTTAAGGTGATTAGTGGACTGATTGAACCATCTTGATAATGCTTATTAATCATTTAATCGGCAAATGAGAGTTTAACATGGTTGAATGTTTGGTAAATATATCAATGCCATGAGAGTTGATTGTTCTAGATGTTTGTTTCATATCCTAGATCAAGATTAATGTTTCTCATATGGATCATTAGTTAGTTGTCTATCCCTTTGATCAATTGTCTTGCTTAAAACTCATATGCTTTCAATAGATTTACTTTGCCTCTTTATTGTTTTGTTTTTGCTTAAGTCTTTTGCTATTTTGATTTTGTCTAGCTCTTGATTTTTTGATCTTTGTCTAAGTTTAGTTTGGTTCTAGGTTGAGTTTAAGTTGTATTAGTTTCAATTCTTAATTTGTCTTTCTCTAGCTTAAGTTGTTTCTTAAAGTTCTAGTGGGTTGTAACTAAGTTTTTTGTAGATTCGAACCTGAAATGCTTTTATTGATGGTTGTTTGCGTTTATTGTATTTAATTGATTGTTAGGAAAAGCAAACATCAGTATTTGACGGGGAATCGATAAACCATGCTTTACTTAGATGCCCTATTACAATCCAAACATGCACTTTATCAAATATCTCTTCAACTATTAATATATTCTCAGACCAATCAATTTGGTCCAATATGGATTGTTTATTTTGGGGATTACCAGATAATGCAGATAACATGGTTTTCCCATGAATTATTTGACATATTTGGAAGATGAGAAATGCAAAAAATATTTTTGAATATTGATAAGGATTGTAGAGATTTATTTAACCAGACAGACACGAATGCATCTGAATGGCTTCAAGTCATCTTTAATTCTCAACCTTGGATAGTTAATCTAGGTTCTTATTGGATTGAGGTAGCTCAACCAATCACTGCAAACCCATGATTTACTGAATAGTGCTGCATCAAACCTTCATTCTAGCCTTATGATGATTTTGTTTTCGTATTATGTTGAGGGAGTATGCATAATAGCTCGTGCTATTCCAAGAAGTATATCAACATTATATCATGAAGTTGAAGTGGTCCTTTGAGAGATGACGAGCCTATTTTAGCTTCTGATGATATAGGTAGAGCTTGCAACGGATCGTTCAAATGTCCTGCAATTGGTGTTAGCTCCAGATGAGTAACCGATGTTCTAACCTTATCTAGAAAATTTTTTGAGATTAAAGAGCTTGCTTAGATATTTATCCCTTCATGTAATTTATAGATCCTTAAATCAAATAGTTAACTTTTTTGTTCGTAATATCAGAGGATCAGCTTGTAAGTCAGACCTTATATAAGTTTTGAGATGCTTCCTCTTTACTAATGAATTATTCAGTTGACAAAAAAACTATTTTTAGTAATCTGTTTGTTTAAAATATATTTTGAAATAATAAAATAAAAACAAAATAAGAAGAAATAAAAAAAATTTTATTTAAAACATATAAATCATTGTTTAATATATTTTTTTTATTATGTCAATAGCATTAAATTAAAAATAATTTTTTTATGGTGGTTAGGATAATAAAGCTAATGAAATTGACATCAAGGTTCGACCATTCTCCATTACAATTGGTAGATTATAAGAATATTTTAGCCTAGCTATCGATCGAATCTTGTCAATTTAATTGTGCACAAAAAATAACTGATAATATAAAATTGTTTTACATCTACCATTTAGATTAATACTAGTAAAAAAATATAGGGAATATCATCTAAAATGCACTATTTGGAAAAGTAATTATGTAAAATGTCCTCTTTCTAAACTCTTCTCCCGCCTACCTCTTTTGCTGTGTGAAAGGTCAAATTTACCCCAGATTGAGGCAACGTTTAATTTAACTCGGAGCTGACCCTTATGTGCGGATAGAGAAGTAGGCAGTCTCTGTCAAACACGACAACTGTGACTAAATTTTTCAAACCAAAATCAAAAAAAAAAAAAAACTAAGAAGAGAAGAGTTTGAAGAAGTTGCGAAAACAAATACAAAAAGGTAAAATTTTCAAAACTTGGGCTGGGGTAGAAAAGTAGATTGGGGAAAGGGAAAGTGAAAACGAACATGTGAAAAAAGGGATCTTGGGTTTGTTAGAAATAGAGTTTGTCACTTTGAAAAATTGACCTTCGATTGTATGAGATTTTTTTGTCATTTAGTCACAATTTGTCCTTCTGAATGTTTTGGTCCATTTGTTATGGTTTGATTTCTAATTTCAGTGGACATTTTTTTGAAATACTTATATGTTGTGTGTTGCGAAAGGGATTCCTTGATTGGATAAAGTTAACCAAAATTGCAAATTTGATAGGGTTTTCAATCGATTTCGCTTTCGGAACTGTTCACAAGAAGCATTTAACATGAACTATTTCGAGATTGGGGACAACTGAACAAAAAGTTTCTGGGGTGTTGCTTAAAAGAGGTTATGTCCTCTAAAGATCTGATTTTGGATCTAAAGACAAGGATGACTGATGATAAATTTGGGATTCAAGAATTTTATTTAACCGAAGATTGTCATTATATTAACATCATATTGTCTATAGAATAGTCTTTGTCTAATCAACTACATTTTATGTCCCTGTCTATTTGATTAGCAGTTAATGAGATACTGCAACATTGGAAGAGCTTAAGCGGTTGGCGATGTCTAGATGAAGAAACTAAAGACAATGTCCATGTCTACTTTTGTAGCAGTATTTGTCCATGTCTGTTTACTTGAATAAAAGTTAGTTATCTATGTACATGTCTTTATTTTAGAGTTTGTAATTAACATAAGAATTTCATTGTGTTAGCATTAATTAACATTATAGATATATTGTAACATCAGAAAGGATTAAGTGTTTGTCAAAAAACTAAAGATAATGTCCATGTCTATTTTTGTAGCAATATTTTTCTATGTCTAGTTGAATAACAATTAACACTATGTCCATGTCTATTTGAATAATAGTTAATGAGATATATTAACATAAGAATATCGGAATATTAATAGTAGACGGTTTTAAGAATTTGTCCATGTTCTTATTGTTATATTTACATCAGAACGTCTTAAGTATTTGTCAATATTCTTATTTTCTCATTAACATCATAATGTCTTAAGAATTTGTTCATGTCCTTAATTTTATATTAACCATAAGTTTGTAAGTATATGCCAATGTCCTTATTTTCTTATTAACATGAGAAGGTCTTAAGAATTTGTCCATGTCCTTAATTTTATATTAGCATCATAAGGTCTATAGTATTTGTCTATGTCCTTATTTTCTCATTTACATCAGAAGGTTTTAAGAATTTGTCTATGTCCTTATTTTTATATTAGTATCATACGGACAAGAAGAACTCATTTGAAAAAACTTCTGATAATGTCCATGTTTGTTTTTGTGGATGTATTTTATCCATATCTAGTTGAATAAAACAATTAACACAATGTTCATATCTAGTCAAAAAGGATAATGTCAGTTAAACTTATGATCATGTCTAGGTATCATAGTATTTCTCTGTGTCTAGTTGAATAATAGCTAACCAATGACCCAATTTGTAACTAAGATACAAATGTCAGTATATTAACATCAAATAGTCTATGTCTAATCAACTCGCGTCATATGTCCATGTCTACTTGGACAGATGGTCTACCCATTACTCTATGTATGTGTTACTTGCTAATCGGGACTTCAAACTGAGAATGAAAATCTAAATAAACTCGTAAATTATATTTTGCTAATAGGATAAACTTCACTTTATAAAAATAGGGTTAACGAATTTTTGCTTCCTTCACTAATTTTTTTATCGAAATAATATGAACTTTTTTGCTAATTATTTCTTGTTATGAACTCTTTGAAACTTTGGATTAAATCATCAACTTTCTCTCATTACACATATTAATATGTATGTAATTATATGTTAATATTTTTTACTGTGTGTTTTATTAACGGCTTAATTTCGCATTTAGTGACTAGAAATAAAAACAGCAAAAAAACAAAACAAATCCTCTCTGTACCTCAAAATCTTACTCTCTTTGTCTTTAGAGTTCGATTGATCTCCAGTACTTGCCGCCGTTGAACCAGTAGTCATGCTCCAGTTATACAAAATTAAGATATTCTAAATAGAGGAAGTGGTATTTTTTGTTAGGAACTACACCGTATTCTTGAGATGAAGTCGAAACCTACTATTGTAAAATAAATCATTATAAAATAATAGAATTCCATACCAGGATTTTAGTGATTAAATAAGAGATTTTGATGGAGGGAATTTATCAGAAGTTTTCATGTTTTTTATTTTTTTCTGATTTCAATTTTAGCCGGCTCTTTAAAATTATTAGGAAGCAACCACGTACACAAAACGAAAGTACCGTCGGAGTTACCCATAACTAGAATGGTGGTTAAACCAAAGTGGTTGATGAGCCAAGGATCCTAAAGATTGAAGAATCAAAAATTCTGTCAATGCCTGAGTCGAAGAAAGACTCAACCAGGACACGTTAACAAATGAATTTGTCAAGTTTTGTCTTTTGTTAATAAAATGGACTATAAACAATTTGGGAATTTTAAGATTTGATTGCAGGCAGATTAATATGAGTAATGATAGAAAATTGATTATTTAGTATAAAGCTTTTAAAAGTTTGTGGCAAAATATAATTAGCAAAAAAATTAATGAATAAGTAAAGAAGGAAAATTTTGTCAATCCACAAAAATGCCATTAGGATAATTAATAATAGAATAATGAATTAAAAATAAACATTAATAAATACATTAGTCCAATATTTTACTATTTGGCTTGAGAGAAAAAAATGATATTTAAACATCCCCCATTTATTATTGTTCACTCCTCGCAGAAACAGAGATTCCTCGCTGTCTGAACTGAAAGAAGATCGCATTAAACTCAAAGCCTTTCACAAAGACAAAGATTTTCTTCTCTTCTTCCTCTTTTCCTCTTTCTCTTTCTCAGCTAAACGGTAACAATGGAGAACCCTCCGGATCAAACAGAGTCAACAAAGGAGATTCTTGAACCCAGAAGAAGAGCAAAGGGTGGACTTCTCACTATGCCCTTCATCATTGGTAAACGATTATCACATCTCTCATTTCAATCAATCCGATAACATCTCGATTCTAAATTCTCTCTTCTTAAATCCATAAAGCAAACGAGGCATTCGAGAAAGTGGCCAGCTATGGATTGTTACAGAACATGATTCTTTATCTGATGAGTGATTACGGTTTGGGAATTGTTAAAGGACAAACTGTGTTGTTCATGTGGGTCGCTGCTACTAATTTCTTGCCTCTTCTTGGAGCTTTTCTCTCAGATTCTTATTTGGGTCGTTTTCTTACCATCTCCATTGCTTCTCTCTCCAGTTTCCTGGTAATTTCTCGATTTCATTTATGTTCATTTCAGCCACTTCATTCACACTTAATACTTAACTAATCACACTTAGCCATGGGTTTTAAAATTGGTTTGTTTATCTTTACCCGGTTTACTGTCAATTCGGACAGACTTTGGTTTTTTTCTTCTTCTTTTTTTATAAATATCAGAAATCGGAACTTTTGTGTACAAGTGTTTTAAAAAAAAAAAAATTATTCTTCTACTGAACTCTGTAGAAGAGTTTTCTTACATGGCTTTCGATAATTGGACCTGACTTGCGTTGCGTCTATTATTGCACATAAACTTCCGGTGACAATTTTCGATAATTGGGCTTAACTTGCGCCGACAACAAAAGAGAATTTAATACAACTAGTAATCTAATCAAGTCATAGAATTTAGGGACTAGAATTAAATGGTACGAGGTTTTTGTAATTTATTTGTTTAACTTTTTTACTTCGAGCTATGGTAATTTTTTTGTAGTTAGATTTTTTCGAACTATTTACAGCTCGTTTCCTGAATCATTAATAGCTGTTTATTTGCTTAAGTGTAAGGATAATCATGAACAGTGAAGTTTCTATTTAAAGAGTTTATATGAGTAAGCTTTTTTAGAAGCCACTTTCCATTAAGAGTCAAAATTTCACATGTGGCATGTGCGACCCTGATATTGCTGTCCAAATGAATGAAACTTGTGTCCATTATAAAAGAAATTAAAGTCGGTAAAATTAAATTCGAAGCCAGGTGTTATGAAATGTCCATGTGATTATATAATAACAGGTATTATATAATCATAAAGTCTTTAATATCATTATGTAGTATTAATTTGTATTTGTTGCTTTCCTTGTGTGTGGCCTTGTGGGCTTTCTCTGGCAAGTGGTGATTGTGAATGACTACGTTGCTAATTATATTTATTTCTTTCTTATAAACTATTAATTGATTTGTGTAACATTTTATATGGGTAAAGCTGACAAGGACCCACTATTGCCACCATTTAAGGATTTGACATTAGTTTTGGGTAACATATAATAAGACTGAAAGCACTATCGTTTTGGTGACCCATCTTTTTGTACTACTCTTGATTCCCATCCACTTAGAAATACCTTATCATGTACATTGTGACTTCTATTCATTTTCAAATCTCTATCAATCATTCATCTCCGTAAATAAATAATGTTCTTGTACGATTATAAAGATGACGTATGAAGTTGATCCAAAACTAAAATCCTTCTCATTCATAATTTATTTTATAGAATAAAACTGAGATTCTTGTTCTTGGAAGTATTTTATGTACAAAGACATGTACATATTTTATGAATAATTTGAAAACGACATTTTTATATCTACTATGTATATATATATACATCTTGTCTTTGAGTATTTGATAATGTAGTAATGTATGCCAATTTATGATATGTTTGTTTAATGTTTATGATATTACAACCAATTTAAAAGATTGTTTGATCATAATGTTTACAGGGCATGATGCTTCTATGGTTAACGGCGATGCTACCACAAGTGAAACCATCACCGTGTGTACAAAACAACTGCAGTTCCGTGGCAGCGACATCTTCTCAAATGGCTCTTTTGTACTCCGCATTTGCTCTTATATCTATTGGTTCCGGCGGAATCAGGCCATGTTCTTTAGCCTTTGGTGCTGATCAATTGGACAACAAAGAGAATCCCAAGAACGAGAGAGTTCTTGAGAGTTTCTTTGGTTGGTACTACGCTTCTTCATCGGTTGCTGTCTTGATTGCTTTCACAGTCATTGTATACATTCAGGATCATCTTGGATGGAGAATCGGGTTTGGAATACCCGCGATTCTCATGCTTTTCGCGGGTATCTTGTTTGGTTTGGCATCTCCTCTATACGTTAAACGCAATGTCACCAAGAGTCTGCTCACCGGCTTAGCTCAAGTAGCTGTTGCAGCTTACGTGAACAGGAAGATAACTTTGCCAAATCATCATGATAACTACAATTGTTATTATCGCTTCAAAGATTCTGAACTCAAAGCTCCAACTGACAAATTGAGGTAACATCAAAAAATAAATCTCTTATATCTATCGACATATGTAGTTCTTGATTAGTTTCTGATATTGGCTTCTTTTTTTTTTTGTTTTTTTGTAATCGATTAGGTTTTTGAACAAAGCTTGTGTCATAAGAAACCACGAGGAAGACATTGGTTCTGATGGTTTGGCCATAAACCCATGGAAGCTCTGCACAACGGACCAAGTTGAAGAACTCAAGGCGTTGGTCAAGGTGATACCGGTATGGTCCACTGGGATAATGATGTCCATAAACGTTAGCCAGAACTCATTTCAGTTGCTTCAAGCTAAATCAATGGATAGGCGTTTGAGCAGCAGTTCGTCCTTCCAAATCCCTGCTGGATCTTTCGGTATGTTTACAATCATAACCTTATTCTTATGGGTCGTTCTGTATGACCGGGCAATCCTCCCTTTAGCTTCAAAGATCCAAGGCAGACCGGTTAGAGTTAGTGTCAAGATTCGAATGGGACTAGGGCTATTCGTATCCTTCATAGCAATGGCTGTTTCCGCAACTGTTGAGCATTACAGAAGGAAAACCGCAATAAGCCAAGGACTTGCAAACGACGCCAATGCAACAGTGAACCTCTCAGCAATGTGGCTTGTACCGCAGTATGTGCTACATGGTTTGGCCGAGGCCTTAACCGCGATAGGACAGACGGAGTTTTTCTACACCGAGTTCCCTAAAAGCATGTCGAGCATCGCAGCTTCACTGTTCGGTCTAGGAATGGCCGTGGCAAATATCTTGGCTAGTGTGCTGCTCAATGTGATCAAGAATAGCTCAAAGAAGGGCAACAAGAGCTGGATTGAAGATAATATAAACAAGGGTCATTATGACTATTACTATTGGGTTTTAGCGATCTTGAGCTTCGTTAATATCATCTATTACGTGGTGTGTAGCTGGTCGTATGGTCCAACGGTTGATCAGGTAAGAAACGAGAAGGTTAATGGCGTAAGAGAGGAGGAAGACGAAGTTAAATTAACCTAAGGATCCATTGATTCATCACAGATGGTGTTTGTTATAGTATCTCTATATATATATGAATGAATGTAATTAGCTTATATATATATATTATGGATTTAAATTTTAGGATGTAGAAGATGATGTTAATTAATGTTGATTACAAGAAAAAAAGAAAAAAGCAATTGTGTGTATGATAATTGGATTAAATAAGTCAAATGTTCATAAAATAATATATTTATATTTGGGAAAATGAATGATATTAATAGGAGAAAAATCAAAGTTTACTAAGAGAAGAAGGAGCATTGTGTTTGAATTTAAGGCCAAGTGGAGCCATCCATAACCTTCCAGTGGCTATAATGTCTCCACTTGTTTCTCTTCGAATCTCAATCACTGCTGATTTTAATCCTCCTCTTGCTCCTTTCACTATTCCTTCTATCTCTACTTTTTCCTGCAAATTAATTTGTCTAATCTTCATGACTTTTTATTTTCATATAAACGGTAATTATCATCTAATTTACAAAGCTACGAAATTCACGAGAAAAAGAAAATGAGGATAGAATAACGAACATGAATCTTGACCGTTGAATAAAAGGAACAGTTGAGATCAACGGAAGAATGGAGTCCGTCTCCGAAGGAGTATACAGCAGATGCTCCGATCGAGTCCATCACCGCCATTATAGCTCCGGTGTGCCAACTTCCATCTTCTCCCTGACGAATCAATAATATCATTAGTCAATCTATAACAAAAAAAAAAAAAANAAAAAAAAAAAAAAAAAAAAAAGAAAGATGGGATCAAACTGAAATTCGGCTATTTTACCGCGACTCGATCTGTGACAACTAGTTTACATCGTAAGATTCCTTTTCCGACATGGATAAGCTCTAAGCCTTGAAGGGTCAAACCTTCGAGTTCGCTTGGGCCGTTTCCTTGAGCTATCTCTTCCAGATACGTCGTCGTTATGAGGATCGTTGAATCCCCCATATTCTCTTCTTTTTAGTCTTCCACGTTATCTATAAACTCGTCAGATGCGAGAGAGTATTTTATATGGAATATGTAAAATAGGGGTCAACTTTAGCTGAGATTTTAATACCATATTATTATGATTTACTTCCCAAATAGTTTGGTCTGATCCTTGACTTTTATCACTCAAAAGTATACATGTAGAAAAATAATAAAACATTTTCGTACGTAATATATGATCAAAGAACAACAAGCAACGGAGAGTTGGATGGTTGTCTCAGAATTTATTCTTGATTATCCAGAGATTTCTTTAGCTCTTTCTTGTTCACCTGCAACTCGAATAAACATTCACAAAATTAAAAGATTTAATGATTTCTGTTGATTACATCAAGCAAACATCTCTCGTATCATTCAGGTTGAAAGCTTTAAGAGTGTTTTAGTTACCTTTCCCATGGCGTTGCGGGGCAAGGTCTCCCATATTAGCAAACGTGTAGGTAGCTATAAACACAGCACATATTTATAAGTTAGAAGGTGAATGATCTTACATATTTTTTTCGGTTCAATAACATCTTGGCAGCTTTTCAGTACCTTGTAAGGAGCAAGCTTGTCTTTAGCCCAACCACGCAGTTCTTCTAAGGTCATAACAGGTTTCGACTCATCTTCCCTTTTCTTCTTTGCTTCAGTCTCTGCAACAATTATGGCGACTACCGCTTCCCCATAATCCTTGTCTGGTAATCCCAACACGCAGCATTCTGCAACCGCAGGGTGCTGCATAACAGAACCCACAGATTTCAGTTTATGATGAGATTTTCTTTGGTTCAGTTATCTAAAGTCTCGTTCTCTACTTCCCAAGTACATAGACCCTGCTGACACCTTCAATGTCACAAAAAAATTCAAATGGATGTTAATGTTACCTCGAGAAGGGTTGATTCGATTTCTAAGGCAGACAACTTGTATCCTCCGACCTTCATTATGTCAGCGCTCGTGCCTTATTAACACCAGAGAAGAGAAGATGTCAAGAGAAGGAATAAAAAGCACTCGTAAATTATATTGAATGTACTTATAAGTTCTGCCTACGTCCTAGAATCACGTAATATCCATCCTCATCCACTCTACCGGCATCTCCTGTCTTGAAGTATCCATCTTCCGTAAATGATTCTTTAGTCACTTCTGGAAGATTCCAATACTCCTTGAACAAAGACGGGCTTTTAACACAGATCTCACCCACTCCATTTGAATTATTATCATCTTCTTTAATTTTAGCCTGTCATGTTTACAGACACTTCAGTATCACACCTTCGGTCACAGTATTAGTACCTTAGCTGCGTGGAAAGCCCTTGAATTTGAAAACCTAAGATAAAGAAGATCTCACTGACCTCTACACCAGGAAGCGGTTTGCCCACAGTACCTGCCTTCCGTTCACCCCGTATAGGGTTTGCTATTGCCATTACAAACTGGAAATAGTAAACAATAATAGGTGTAATATACTAAGAAAAGCCTTTTTCTAAAGTGGTGCATTATGGTAACTAAAAGAGACAGGGAAATATACTTACTTCAGTCATGCCATATCTTTCCAAAAGACGATGACCTGTGATACTTTCCCATCGATGCATGACAGGTCGAGGAAGAGCAGAGGAGCCACACATCTGAAAATGTATTTCATTAGCAACATGTAAGCACTATTATCACCAGACTTTAGCAGCAGAACAGACGCCTAACCATGATTAGAGGTATTTGGTTGCTTACCATTAGGCGAAGCTTCCGTGCAGCAAAAGCGCAAGAGTCCTGCATATCTTTATCCATAGCTTCATAACCTTGTATCAACCGGGTATACATGGTTGGAACCTGTTTATCACAACATTCACTTTTACTGATTGAAAATGGCTTATTCTCGTCGTCTCTCACTTTTTCTTGTCTCAAGCTCAATTTCCCTAAGCAAAATGTGTTTGTTTATATATCTAGAACGCCAGAAGCATCGACTGAAGAATATCACTCTATTAAATAATATAATTGAGTAAAGTGGCACTAAAATACTTCCCTCGATTCAGATATTAACCAAATATATAAACATGTGATAAGTTGGCTATATCAGATTCAAGAAGGCCTTATGAAATATAAAGTCTAATAATTAGCATGAGGCAGGGGCAGGTATAGCATGAACAAGTAATTATCAGGAATAAGTGCAAAGAAAAGGATAAAAGGACTTACGCCAGTAAATACAGTTATGGCGTCGTCAGCTTTCTCATCATTCACCGGATATGATTCTTGCCATCTACGCCAGATTCCACTAACACTAAATTTTGGCAAAAACTCAACCTTAAACGAATAATGTGAACATCGTATTAGAATCTATAACCAGCCTGATGTTTTCAAACGTTAATGTATTTGAGAGAACTAGGAGACGCAGGTATGGATAGTATTAGTTACCGAAGACCGTGCGTAAAGAGGAGAAAATAGAGCGTTAAAAAGCCCATGAACGTGATGCAGTGGGAGACAATGGAGAAAATGATCGGCTGACGTGTACTCCCAAGCTTCAGTTAGCATTTTTACCTGGAACATATACAAGCTTATAAGTTATAAGCCACATCATAATTTCGCTTGCTCACTGGAGCGAGACATAAATATACTTGAACTTCTAACGCTCAGAAGAGATCAAGATTACTATCAGTTGGTTCTACTCATCCCCACTCTAATGCAGACGCAGTCGAGTGAAGTGTAAATATGACATAAACTCCAAATCCTATATACCTGGGAATTGATGCTTTTGTGAGTATGGACAACTCCTTTTGGCTTACCAGTTGTACCACTAGTATAGACGATCAATGCTGGATCATCTGCGCAAAGAAAGACTGATGTGATGCAGAAAAGACCAGAAAATATTTTTTTGAATGTATCTTGGCAGAAATAAAAAGGCAGCCTAATATATAAGTTCATCCTTTTCAGTGTGTTCATAATCTTACCTAGAATTTTTGCTTCTGCTTCAAATGTGTCATCCTGAAACTGATTGCTTGCAACAGATTTTGAATTTGAGTTAACAACAGTGGGAATTAGAAGAAATTGAGCGCCACTCTTTGCTGCGATAGTTTTCATAGTTTCACTATGGTCCTCTGTGCTTAATATCAGAGATATGTCCTAAAAACCAAAGACAGTAAGGTTATATCCCAAAAAATATCAATGAATAGCAGTATAGGGCAAATGATATTGCTAAGCTTGATTGTGGTAGAAAACAGAGTCAACCTGAAAAACCAAGGCCTTCTAGTACTTATTATTCTACTGAGCACCGGCTTTTAGTATTGGGAAAACAAATGATGCCAGAAAAAGTAAGAGTTTAGATTATGGATCAAAATTTCTGAGATCACATAATTAAAATCAGGAATACCTAAAATGTCCACATAAGCAATCAAGCAAACAATTTCCTGATGATTGTGTGGTTACATATCAGAAATAAAAGCACGAGAAATTAGGAAAGCAAGTAGATTTCATACCGAATCATTCATCACATGTAAGAGTTCAGCCTCTGGGTAGCTGAGTGCAAGTGGAACCGCTACACCACCGCTAAACCATGTTCCCAGGACTCCTGCAACAAACTCAGCTGAAGGTTTTGCCACAATTCCAATCCTAGCTCCTTGAAGACTACCAATCCCTCCATACTTCCTAGCTTCACCTCCCTAAGAAATTTAGTAAGACAAAAAGTCAATAACTAGAAACCTGTTAGAGGCTTTGCAAAATAAAAAATAAAAATGTAGTGGTGGCTTCAAGTGGATATATAGCTATCATTTGAAACCAATTACCATACATTTGTAGTATCATCTTTGCAGAACAGTTTAGATATTCGCAAGGCAGACGATGTTAGGTGGGCATAAGAGTAACTCTTTCCATCGGCTTTAATTGCTACCCTATCACAGGAACTAGATCCTTCTAAAAAAGCTGCTTTAAAGACTTCCATGAGTGAACCAGCCTGTGTAGCTGCAACATTGATTTATTCAGATCATCAAATTATAAGAATCAAAAAACAATATGTCTAAATATATAAAGAGAAGATTGTGGTATATGATTGTATTCTTCCGGGATGCTGAAATTTTCATAAAGTCAATTCGAACTGATATATTGTTCTGTGTCTATCGGATCATCAACGTTACACACTGAAAGCATGGATCTCTACGACATTTCGTCGAACACATAACGTGCGTAAGAACAGAAAAAACACACACAGACAATACGAATCGGAACCAAACCCAACAAAAGAAGAGCCCGATCATAATCACCGGAAAAAAGAAAGAAAGAAAGAGAACTTACAGAAGAGATAGTTAGATTGGAAGAATCGAAACCGAGAATAGGAAAACGAAGTAGCTGGATGAGGCAAACGAGAGGAGAGAATTATGGAGTTGTGGTGGTGGAGTCGAAGGTTAATTAAAGACAAGTAGTTGAAACTCTTTAATGTCGAAGCGGTCATATTTAGGTGAGTAGTAATGTGTGGTTCGTTAGAA
The DNA here is from genome assembly GCA_900406405.1 of Lepidium africanum. NCBI lineage: Eukaryota > Viridiplantae > Streptophyta > Magnoliopsida > Brassicales > Brassicaceae > Lepidium > Lepidium africanum. The sequence continues at coordinate 14,151 of OVAX01000707.1, read as the reverse complement.
AACTTATTGGAATTATCGAATCGAATGGTTTCGGCTTTTTCCCGTCGTAGTCGTAAAGTCAAACTACGTAACAGTTCAATCTTCCTTGTGTTTTCTTCGTCGTACTTCAATGAATTAGAGCGTTTTATTCACGAGGATTCAACCACGTGCATGTTTATGCCATATAAATTTTCTGAAATGTGATGAGCTCATTATTTTTTTATTTTCTGTCGTTCAGTTCTTTGGGATGTTTTTTTTTGCCAACGGTAAATATATTAAAATCAGACCACAAAGGTAAAGAGTCTAAAATACTAAATCATAAGCATTCTCTCTTATACGACGAGCGAGAAAATCGATTCAATTGCCGTGCGGTAAGAGAAAGAGAGAGATAATGAAACAGATAACTTAGTCCAGAGAACTCCTCCTGATAAGGTAGAAAAACTGGCCACTCCTCTGGATGATCAATTATCTGCACAACCATCTCGCAATCTGTCGATATCTCCACTTGCGTGATATGAAGTGTCAGGAAAGATTCCATTGCCTATAGGACTGCTTCTACTTCTGAATGAAGGGTATAAAGGCTTCGATGGACTCCTCGAGCCCCCATATGTTCACTGTCCACTGAATCTGGAATACAATACCAAGCTAAGCCGGTTCGAAGGTCTGTATTCTTCCAGGAAACATCCACAAAGCATTTATAGCCTGTGAAACCTTGATTAGTTGTGGAGGGAACAGTCAATGAAGACTTTTTAAGAGCAGTATGAAGTTCTGAAGAAGTTCCTTTGGGATGTTTAGAATACAATATCGAGCACGTTTCTTTCATCAATTAAGTCCGTGAATTTCTCACAGCAAGGACATCTTCAACTCCAACAATCTAACTTGATTTTCAAATTTAATTTGAAGAGATTTAATTCTAACAATAATTTCAAATTTAATTTGAAGTTGGATAATTGGAACATTAATTTTCAAATTTAATTTAAAATTAGATAATTCGAATAATAATTTTCAAATTTAATTTGAAATTAGATAATTCCAACAATAATATCAAATTTAGTTTGATTTTTTTTTTATTACTCCAAACTTCAAAATTTGAAATTTAGAAGATTTGCTGGATTTTTTTTCTTTTCAAAATTTAAAATTTTAAAGACTTGTAGGAAATGTTTGGAAATTCTAATTGTCGATATTAACAACTGTAATAGTTAGTTACATTCTACATACATGCATTGATTTGAATTGGATATTCTATGAATATTTCATTTTATGCGAACAATTTAAATTTGTTTCAAAAAGTTGTTATACATTGTTATTATTAAACATATTTGGTAGAAGGTATCAAACGGTTTATTGGAGGATGGATTTTAATGGATTTAGAAATCCATAAAGATTTCTAAATCTATATAGAATTTTTTAGATTTTAAAATCAAATAAACTCAATTTAAAAATCAATATACTAGATTTCAAAATTAAACCATGCTTGAATAACACATGATTTATATATGGATATCAAAATCAATGCTTAAATCACACTTGATTTGAAAATGGATTTTAAAATCATTGATTGAATAACACATGATTTTGTAAGAATTTCTAAATCCATCAAAATTCATTAAAATCTACCCTCCAATAAACCTACCTAAGTTTTGGTGTAGGAGCAGACATATAAAGATTTCTTTTAAGGGGACCTAGAGCAGATTTAGAGTTTTTTGCTGAGATCTATGCGCCGTGGACGATGATTGATATGCATATTTACATAGATTTTCATGCATATTTTGATTATATCATTTAGGGTATCTTCAGTCATAACACTATTTTAGTGTTTGAATTATATTATGGTCTGAGTGGAATTGCTTTTGTTTTTCCTGCTTTGAATAGTAAAAATCTTTGTAAAAAATTGAAATTAAACCAATCAAAATTTAGAGTAAAAAACATACTAGAGTATCATGCAAAATTTTTTGCTTTTCGAAGCAGAAAAACGAAGCAATTCATGATCGGGAGAGTTTGTTGAGGATTGCTTTCGTTTTGTTGCTTTGAAAAACAAAAATCTTTGCATGATACTCTAGTTTATTTTAGACTCTAAAATATGATTGATTTAATTTCAATCTTTTACAAAGATTTTTAATTTTTAAAGCAGAAAAAAGAAAGCAATTCCAATCAAGCCCTATATGTTGGAGGTGGATCCGAGATTTTACTTCGGTCCACGGGAAACAACGGGCAAAATTCTAAGTATTGAACTCGGCAAATATATCGAGTCTCAATTCGGAAGAATTCCTTCTCAGAAGCGCGCTAAAACTTGAAGGAAGTCGGACGACATGTCAGTAAACAAAGAAATAAAAATTTTCCTATTCCGACATGGAAAATTTCCAAAAATCGAGCAAGAATCTTCTAGATACGATCTTATCTAGAAATTTGTATATTTTCCTTTATTCAATCTACTTTGTAACCACCTCTATGGTTTATAAATAGAGGAGTAGATCCTTCAAACAGGGGATCCACTTTTTGTCAACACACATTGAGCAATAAACTGTACTCGACAATCATCCTCTTCTTCGCAATACACTTCTTTTCTTCAAAGCTCTCAAGAATCATTGCCCATTCTTCCCTCTTTTAATCAGAATCGCAGTTTTAGCTCTTTTTGCTAGACCCGATTTGAAAAGTTGGCACCATCTGTGGGGAAGACATCGAAGGAATTCTTTACACAGGAACAAGGAGTGCACGCGAAACAAAGGATGGTTGAAGACGAAGTAACCATCAGCTCACCTGAAAGTAGGGACCTTAACCTCCAAGAAAACACTGATCCAACCCTCGAATCGTCCTTGAACTCTGTTCAAACTCAGGAGGAGAATCGAGAAAACTTTCAAGAAGTTGCTGCTCTCCCCTGTCCGCCTCAAGGACCACTTTCGATCAAAAATTTGGTGCGCACCATGATAGCGCAATTTGAGGCTTCTGATCAAAGAAATTCGGAAAGATTTGACGAAATTGAGTCTCGTCTAAATTAGAGTAGCTTCCCGTTTGCGCAAAATAACATGCCAGATAGAGAAGTATTGGCTAGCGTCCAGAGAAATCTGTTTGGAGCAGTGCCGAGCCCACAACCAACCAACGTAATGGGACCAGGGCAGTCTACAACTTAGAATGTGCCAGGACTGCAAACACCAACTACAATGGACACAATAGTCATATATAGGGTGATGGAGGACATGTGGTCTCAATTCCATCAAGCTACCAGCTCGGCACCAGAGATTGAGCAAATTTTAGCTCAAGCTCAGAACTCGTCCTTCGCGCCAAGACTAAAAAGGGTCTCAATAAACCGAGGACCAAGAACAAGGTGTCCTACATACCACGGGACCAATGATTCGATCGAATTCATGAGTGCTTTCAACGTTATGATGAACGGGACAACTTACAATCCCGACCAGGAGGACGCAGCTTACTGCCAACTCCTCGCCAAATATCTAACCGACGATGCCCTAGTTTGGTTCACCAAGTTACCAACTAATCGATCGAGAGCTTCAATCAACTAGCCGAGTTGTTCATGAAGCAATACGCCCTAGTGGTTAACCAAGATACTTCTATAGCGGAGTTATGGTCTTTGAAGCAAGGGTTTGACGAATCCCTGAAGTCGTATCTCGGACGATTTAAGAAAATCCTGACTAAAGCAAAAGTTAGTGACGACATGGCTATTGAGGCTCTAAGAACCGGAATGGTTACGGATGAGGCATTGAGAAGAGATCTTTTTGTAAATCAGCCCAGTACGATCTCGGATGCCCTTTGTAGAGAAGCGAAGCATGCAGACTACATAGAGGAGAAGCAAATCCTCGCCAGAACATGGAAAATGCATCGAGACTCAGGAACTAAGGAGTCGAAAGAAGAATATCATGAGCCAAGATAACACAATTACAGAGGAACAGCGATCTCGGCAACAACTTTTCAAGTCGGCAAAACTGATAGCCTTGATCGTAAGAAGCTGTTTAACAACACTTACAACTGAAGCGAATACTCTGCTTTTCACAATAGGACCAGTCATTCAACTTCGAAATGCAAACAGCTGTAATAATTACTTGCCGAGAATTTCATTAAGGGTGAGTTGAATCTCTCTGAAGAAGAAACTCAAAAGTGTAAAGCAAAAAGACGAAAAGAAGCTGAGTTGTGAGAAGCAGCTTACAAAGCGGCAAACCAAGACGGTAGTGTCAAAGAAAAACTGAAACGGCAAAAACAAGATTAGGAGACCAAAGAATCAGGATCCCCAAGATTGGAGGTCAATGTAATCATGGGAGGACTACAATTCTGTGACAACACTATAAGGTCGATTAAGAGGTACGAGCGGAAGGTTGTAGCAGAAGTCAACCTTGATCCAGTCGAAGAAAGCTTAGGGCCGCTTGACTTGGAAGTTAGATTCACCGTCAAGGATGTTGAAGGCATAAGCTTCCCTCTAACGACCCGCTAGTCGTAAAATTACGAGTAGCCGACTGCGATGTATCATGGATTCTCATTGATATAGGCAACTCGGTCGATCTAATCTTTAAGGAAACATTGGATAAGATGGCTTTACCAGACGCACAACTCAAAACAATGGAAAGAACACTGACTGCATTCGAGGGAAGTATGACAAATGCAATCGGAACTATCAAGTGAACAGTCCGAGTTACCGGAATTACCAGATGGATCAAGTTCTTGGTAGTAGATAAACCGCCAATCTATAATATGATCCTTGGAACACCTTAGCTTCATACGATGAAAGCGATCCCGTCAAGTTACCATCAGTGTGTGAAGATTCCAACAAGCAAAGGAGTTTACACGCTTTGAGGAGATCAAAAGATATCTCGGACATGTTTTATCATTGAGTTAAAGTTACGGAACAAGTCCTGCATGATCACAACGATGATGAAACGCAAAGCATTGACGGAACCTCCCATTCCAGAAAAACCAGACCAATCTAGTGTCGAACTCGTCAAAATATACCCACCAGACCCGTCTAAATGCGTCAGCATTGGGATCAACTTGAGTAAACCGATCCGAGACAAGTTGATCCAACTTCTAGAACAAAATGTAACGACATTTGCATGGATGGCTAAAGATATGCTTGGAATCAATTTGAAGATTGCAAGCCATAGATTGAACGTTGATCCGACTTACACGCCCATTAAGCAGAAACGAAGAAAGCTAGGGCTAGAAAGAACAAAGGCTGTAATTAACGAGGTTAAAAAGCTAACTAAAGCCGGATTAATCATTGAAATCCAATATCCAGAATGGTTAGCTAACTCGGTAGTCGTTCCCAAGAATAACAGAAAGTGGCGAGTATGTGTGGACTTCACTGACCTCAACAAAGCTTGTCCAAATAATAGTTTCTTCCTACCAAATATCGACAGAATTGTAGAGGCAACTGCTGGAAATGAACTCCTTTTATTTATGGACGCTTTTTCGGGATATAATCAAATTCGGATGCACCCTGACGACGTGGAGAAAAATTTGTTCATCACAGAAAAAGGAACTTATTGCTATAAAGTGATGCCATTTAGTTTGAAGAATGCTAGAGCGACTTACCAGAGATTGGCCAACAAGATATTTGCCGATCAACTCGGACAAACAATGAAAGTTTACATCAACGACATGCTAGTCAAGTCTCTTAAAGCAGAAGATCACATCAAACATCTAGCACGTTGTTTTCAAACCTTGAACGAGTATCAAATGAAGCTCAACCCAGCAAAGTGCACCTTTGGAGTAACCTCGGGAGAACTTCTCGGCTACATGGTCACTAAAAGGGGAATCAAATCGAACCCAAAGCAAATTAAAGCAATCAAAGAGCTACCTTCTCCAAAGAACAAAAGAGAGGTTCAAAGGGTAACTGGCTTAATAACCGCCCTAAATCGGTTCATCTCGCGCTCAACAGATAAGTGTCTCCCATTCTACAACTTGTTGCGGGGAAACAAAAAGTTTAAGTGGGATGAGAAGTGTGAGAATGCCTTTTCAGAGTTAAAGGAGTATCTTTCAATTCCACTAATTCTTGCGAACCTGAAGACGGAGAGCCACTATACTTATGCATTACAGTATCAGCATCAGCAGTGAGCAGCGTGCTAGTTTGAAACGATAGAGGAACTCAACACCCAATTTTCTACATAAGCAAGTCCATGGATGGATCCGAAACCAGATACCCGACTACCGAGAAACTTGCGTTAGCAGTAGTGATCTTGGCGAGGAAGTTACAACCTTACTTCCAGTCTCACACTATTATCGTGTTGACAAATCACTCGTTACGAACGATTCTACATAGTCCAGACCAGTCCAAAAGATTGACTAAGTGGGTGATCAAGTTAAGTGAATACGATATCGAATTCTAGGGATGGATGAGTGCAAAGTCTCAAGTACTGGCTGACTTTCTAATTGAGCTGGCCCTTGACTTGGAACCCTTAGAGTCAGACAAAGTGCTTCAAACATGGAAGATTTACATTGACGGATCATCATCACAACATGGTTCGGGAATTAGAATCTAACTTGAAAGTCTGATAGGAGAAATTTTGGAGCAATCATTCAGAGTTGCGTTTCCAGCATCCAACAACGAAACAGAATACGAAGCATTGATCGCAGGGATTAACCTGGCTGAAGAGATCGGGGCAACCAAAGTAGAATGTTATTACGATTCTCAACTGGTAGTCAACCAAGTAAACGGAGGCTATGACACAAAGAACGATTGGATTGAAGCATACCTCAAAGTCGTCAAAGATTTGACAAAGGATCAGAAATTCAAAGTAAACAAGATTTCTCGATCTAAGAACACTTTAGCTGATGCCTTGGAACCTCTCGCATCCACAACAGATCCCGTTCAAAGGTGGATAATACTAGTCAAAATTATAGACCAACTAAGCATAAGCTTACCGAAAGGAGATGTTGAACTCGTCTTAGCTATTACTGACACTAGGGATAACTCCGACATTGAGATACCAGATATTGAACAGTCCAGCGAATAAAAGATCGACTGGCGAGATGAGATTCTTACGTACATTATGGATGGAGAAATGCCAGAGAACATGTGGGCAGCTCGTCGACTCAAGGCCATGTGCGCTTTTTATGCCCAAGTCGATGGAAAGTCGTATCGGTGGAGTACAAACAAAATCCTCCTCACTTGCATCTATGGTGACGAGATCAACTAGATCATTAAAACGACATATGATGGAGCTGGTGGAAATCATAACAGTGGAAGATCATTCGTACACAAAATCCAAACTCTCGGGTATTATTGGCCGACAATGGCGAAGGATTGTGGGCAATATGCAGCCTAATACGACAAATGTCAACGACATGGGCACATTATCCACACCCCAACCAAAGATCTAACTTCAGCAGTTGTGCCATTTCTGTTTATGAGGTGGGCAATGGACATAGTCGGACCGTTGCCATCATCTCGACAAAAGTGCTTCATGCTTGTCATAATAGATTACTTCTCAAAGTGGGTCGAAGTAGAGGCTTATTCACACATCAAAGACAGAGACGTAGTTAAGTTCGTGTGGAAGAACATAATCTGCCGACATGGGATGCCTTACGAAATTGTAACAGAAAACAGATCTCAACTCATCTTGGCAAATTTCACTAACTTTTGTTCCAAATGGAACATCCGAGTAAGCAAATCTACTCCTCGAAACCCACAAGGAAACATACAAGTAGAGGAAACAAATAAGCATATCATAGATGGTATAAAGAAAAAGCTTCAAAAAAGAAAGGAAATTGGGCTTCCGAGTTGGATGGCATATTATGATCACATCAAACAACAACAAGATGCTCAACCGGACGAACTCCTTTCTCTGTTTCTCATGGAATGCAAGCAATGGCCCCAACAGAAGTAGTGGTACCAACTTTGCGTTGAGAACGCTTTCCCAAAGATGAAAATTCAAACAATGAAGCGATGAAAACCAGCATCGACAACTTGGAGGAAGAACGCAACGAAGCATTTCTCCGAGTACAGAACTATCAACAGCAAGCTTCAAAGTACTACAATAAGAAATTTTGTGGAAGACACTTTGCAGTAGGAGACCTAGTACTCTGGAAAGTGTTTGAAAACACGGCTGAACTTAACGCAGGAAAACTCAGTGCCAACTGGGAAGGGTTATATATCTTCTGAGAAATTGTAAAACTAGGAGTCTACAAGATCACGACTATGGAAGGAGAGATGATTCCGCAAAGTTGGAACTCCATCAACTTGAAGCGATATTACTATTGAAGATACGCCGACTCGACGATTTAGATGCGTTACTTGACGCATCCTCATCTAAATAATTATGTAATCAGAACTACATCTTGGCTTGATCCATGCAGGGTACGTAGATAGCCTTCAGGTGTTATAAGTCCCCATCTCGGGATCGCAAAAAAAAAAAGGGTTACACCCTAGTCCCTGAAAGACGAGGTCAAATTCTCGCAAAAGGAAAAATCATGTCTTAAAACCTCAAAGCCGATTTTTAAAACCTCGTCGGATCGTAAAATCCCACTCAATATAGCCAAGTCTTAAAACCTCAAAGCTGAATCTAAAAACTTCGCCCGGTCATAAAATCCCGCTCAATATAGCCGAGTCTTAAAATCTCGCCGAGTCTCTAAACTCGTAAATAATATAACCAAATCTCAAATCTCACTTAAAGCTAAGACCTAGTCTCTCGCAAAAAGCAAACTTAGCTTTTCGCACAAAAAGCCGAGATTTAACTCTCGCAAATCCTAAAACTGAGACCTAGTTCTCACAAACAAACATGAGATCTAATTCTCACATTTAGCCGAGACCAAATTCTCGCAAATACAGGATCAAGTTCTCACAAAAGGACAAAGCATAGCTTTGTACATATTTCATGAGGTCAAATCCTTGATAAAACGAAACATAGTTTCCTACAGATTCGCGAGATTAAGTTCTCAAACAAGGACATAACATAGTTCTGTACACATAAACAAAAGTTTTCTCAATAAAAACAAGAACAACATCGCTATGAAGTTTGTTTCTGAGGTTGAAATTCTTAAAAGTTAAACTGTCTTAAAATCTCAGTTTAAAATGCCAAATACTGAAATTTCTCTTCCTAACAATCGGGATCAAACTCTCAAACTTAGGGGAAAAACTTAGGTAACATGCAAAAACAAGAAAAGACCTCGGGAATTAAACTTTGTGCTTGTCTGATTATCATAGAAAATTACGAGACAACATTTTTTAACAAATTCTCATATTCAGATTTCAAAATCGAAACGAGTTAAAATATCGTATTAACAAAATACCAAAGTTGTACATTATACATGTAAATAATTACAAAGTAATTTCTGATTACAAGGATCAAATAGAAGACTTATAAAAACTGAACTACGATTACTAGGATCAAAGAAATAACTTATAAAAAGCCGAACGACGGTTACAAGAATCAAAGGAATAACTACGAAAAATCAAAAAATTCAGACAAAAAAAGGAACACTAATTTCTAGTCTGATCTTTGCTTTTCGACAATTCCCCAATCTCAAACACCAGAACAGCCAAGTGTCTAGGAAGTAATGGCGTCAAGTTCTCCCTGTTGACAACCTCCTTGGACTCGTTCACCTTAGCAGTCATCGATTCAACAACTGCTGAAAGAATGTTGACACCCCGAGCAAAGAGCAATTCGAGAGCACTCTTCGACCCACGATATTGGGCATAAGCCAACCGAGTCTCCAGATTCCAATCTAAATCGTTAAACCGAGCAGCAATTCAGTTGAAGCGCTCAGAAAATTGATCTTGAAGATCTTGGAAGATCTTTTCTTCTCGTCATTCAGAACCTGGTGAAGTCGGGAGTCGAAGTTCTCCCTCATATAGTCCAACTCGGTTTGGAGCCCCTGAAGCTTGTCATTGGCTTTCTTGGTGGACTTGAAGGTCGTGTTCCGGTCCGAATCTGCGCACTTAGGCGACTCCGTCAAAACTGCATTCTGTTCCACCAATCCGATGACGTTTTCACGTTCTACCTTCAACTCATTATTCACACGAGCGAGTTCCTCTTCAGTGGCAGTAAGTCGGGACCTCGCCTCCACTGCTTCAAGTTGGGTTTGGCCAGCTCGGCCAGAATTCCTCTGGACACTCCCGTCCGGGTTAGCGCGGAACCTCTCGCGCTGCAACGTAATGCTGTTCAAAAAGGCGATGAACTACAAAGACTTCAAAAAAGTAGAGTTAGAAAGTTTAAAGAGGAAATAACGATAGAACCAAACTCAGAAAAAGAACTCACCCGGAACAGTAAATATGTCGCCTCTACGTATTCCTCTCGATTCTCCATTTGATCCGGAGAAGGGAGATGCTCTAATGATGTTTTGATCTGACACATCAGATCAGCACATTCTGTTTGAAACTCTAAGATCGATCTTGGATCAGAATGGTCGTGGGTAAAACAAAAGTCGGGAATGCTCCATCATGGTTTTGAGAATTCTCTCTTTTATTAAAATTGACTCCAGAATATAAGAGAAAGAATTACATATTTATAGAGAGTTCTATAAAGAACTTACGAAACAAAATCTAAACTTTAAGGTAAGCCAAATAAAATACAAACTTAAGTTGATTCAGCCAATTTATGTACCAAATTAGTCAACTTTAACTATCATTTAACACCATTAATGTTTGATGTTAATTTTCACTTAAATCCCTAATTCATCCATTTCAACTTCTTAAATGCTTCTCCTTTTCTCAATTTATATTCTCCTTCTCCTCTCCTCATCTAAATTTTATTATGCATCAAAGTATACAAAAATCTCATATATTTTATGACCCTTAAATGCCATAAATCTCACTTATGTTGCCTTTTCTCTATCTCTCTTTGGTTTACTCTATTTCACTCTCTAAAAACGAACATCATTATTATTCAAGAACAGAATACCACAACTCCAAGCTTTGTTGTTGTTTATGGAAGATGATATATACAGAGAAAATCATAGGTTTCATGACACTCAACAACATGACATTATATATATATAACAGCTCCATCTATAATCTTTGAGCTGTTAAGCATTCCGTTCATGTCATCACCGAAAGAGTCATTATTTCGAGTGTCATCACTGAGATAGCCAATTAGCCACTGTTTCCAATGTGGCTTCGTTTCATCAAATTTTTGGGTTTCATTTATGGGAATTTTGATTAGGAAAGAATTGATAAGTGGAGAAACAAAACAAAAAGATTTAAATTGAAGAATTAGGGATTGAAATTAAAAAACAAAACGTGAGACCAAAATTAGAGAGAGAGAAGAAATTCTTTTAGCCAAACGTGAGACCAATATTTAACCAAACAATTATACCTTTACAAAATACATCTTTAGCCAAAAAACCCAAACCTTATATTATAATATTCTAGAGTCATCAAATTAGTTAAAATTAGATAAGTGATAACTATAAGAATTAGTCGATTTTGTGCAATAAATTAGCATTATGTGATAAGTAATTCAAAACTATATCAACAATAATTCAAACATTAACGAAGATTCATAAAATTGCTTTTAAATTTAAAAATTTCGGATACGTTAAACTAAATCTATTTTAAAATTAGCATTATTTTAGTATATTCTTTTATGATAATAATTTTGATAATTTTGAATTATCAATAACGAACCATTTTAAAACAAAAATTGATAGTAATTTTGATAATTCAGATTATCAAAAACTAATTTAGTATAACCAATCATTTTTTTAAAAATTTTCAGATTTGTTAAACTAAAACTATTTTTGAAATTAGCATTATGTTAATACATTCCTTTTTGATTACAATTTTATCTTATTCTTACAAAATAAAGCACAAATAATAATTCAAGTATTATCGAAAATTCACCAAAATTTTTGGATTATCAATAACTAACTTACTATAACCAAGTTAGTTATCATACGTAACCTAAATGAATTATCGAAAAAAAATTTAATATAATTTTGGATTATCAATAATAACTAACTTAGTATACCGACCTTTATATAAGATTGACCTGAAACAAAACTCTAACGAACGAAAAGCAAAAAAGAACATAAATATTGCTTACACCATTCGATACTCAAACAAAAAACAATGTTTCTACATTCTCTCTTAGTTCTTAAACCAATCAGTCAACAATGAAAAATCAAAGTCAAAATCATTCGACTCTAGAAAAGCTTTACGAAAAGGTATGGCCAGACACTTGAATTGGTCTTGCTTGATGAACAAGTAAGTATTCTTCTATCAGTTTTTCCCATACATATGTAGTATTTTATCAAAATTTTTACAAGAAAATATATGTTATTCTTTTAGGGTTCCAAAATTCATGTAACAGTAACGAAGGAACTGCTTGGAAAATTTGGTCATTTTATGAAAGAAGTGGATACTAAGATAATTTGTAATTTTCAAGTCTCTGAAGCAATTGATTCTTGGAAAACAAGTTCTCATAAGTACAAAATCTCATTTGTTTACACTACTTCTGTAAAGGCAACTGATCCTTTGCCAAGTAATTTATCTGGTCTCGAATTAGTAAATTTTAATAAATTACTTGCAGGAACTCTCGATTAGAATTGCCTAATTGGTGAGTCTTCTATATTCCTTACTTTAAGTTTCGTTATAATTAATCTTCTATATAATAAAAAGGTAACTTTTTAAAAACAAAACCTTAAGTCATGTGTTAGATTTTAAGTTTTGGACTTATTAACTTTGTTACTATATAATATATTGTTACATTTATATTTATATACAAAACCTTTATATCTATAAATTTAGTCAAATATAGAAAACATAACAACTTGATTCTATATTTATATAGAAAACGTAACAGCTTTTGTTCATAACAAATAAATATTTTAAGCTTGAATATACTTTAAGTAATATTTTTACATTTATATGAGGCTACTTGGAAGATACATATATATTTTTATATATATATATATATATATATATAATTTATAATATAAACATATATAGGTTTCCAAAAAAATATAAGTTGTTAAGTTTATATTTATAATTTATATTTATATATATTTATGATATAAACATATATAGGTTTCCAAAAAATATAAGATTATGAAAATAAAAATATAAATATAGAAATTTCCAAAATTCACTTATTATTTATAAGATATTCCTTTAATATGTTTATTTTGAAAACTTAATATTCCTTTAATATGTTTATTTTGAAAACTTAATAGACTACTATATATGTGTTCATTAATTTTATGTAATAATTAACATAAATCGTTTTTGTTATTCACTTCTCATAATCTTTCATAATGGTTTCCCAAGTAAAATTCATATTATATTCCGTTTTAGATTTTTTATATTTTGCTATAATCGATTATACAATTCTTATACCTTAATATAATTTCTATCACAGGCATATCTTTGATATAAGACCTTAAAAAACACAATGTTAGTAAGAAATCTTTACAATTCTTCTCATTCTTAACACGAATTTTACTATTTCAATATCTATCTTTGTTTTCATTTTAAAATCAAATTGATACTTTCATTATTATAATCCTTATCCATACAACTAACATAAGATTTATGTATTTGATCAAATTAATATCTACTAATCATAGGAACACTCCAAGACCAATTAGATTGTATTCTTAAATCAACATAAACTATGAAATTCTTGCGTATGTTTATGGTAATTAAATTTTAAAAATATAATATTTAAGTTATATGTTGAATCTTTTATTTTTCCTTTCAATTATTCTCTATTATGTAATTTTTTTATTTTCCATAATAATATAAACTTTGAAATATTTTAAATTCATGAGATTCAAAATCACATATGAATCATAGTCTAATTCTTATTTAAGTATTTGCTTATTAAATTATATAAATGTCGATGAATGATATTGTTGGTAACAATATATTGTTTACTCAAAATAATTTCGATGAATAATATTGACACCTTATTATTTGAAATCACATTTGAATCATACTCTAATGTTTATTAACTAATCCGAAAAAAATACAAACAAGAATTCAAACAATATTACTGATTTATGATATTTCGGATTCACATTTGAATCATAGTCTAATTCTTAATAAATAATCCAAAAAATACAAACAAGAATTCAAACATTAACAAATATTCATAAAATTGTTTCCATTTTAAGAATTTCGAATTTTTTTGGAATAGTTAATAAAAATTAACTTGATTTGAGAAAACTTAGTCCTGGGCATAATACCCGAAACCCGAAACCCGACCCGAAACCGACCCGAACTTTTGA
>OVAX01000706.1:0-67507 GCA_900406405.1 Lepidium africanum | reverse complement strand
ATTCTTAACTATAAGGCTGATAATCTGGCGCGTTCAGCTAGAGAATCACTTATAGGTTCTCTACTGTAACTTTCTCACCTATCTGGTGATCTAATACCATGAGTTGACAAAAAAAAAAATTGATTCACGTCAATGATTGTCAATTGTTTGATTATTAAACCAAAGGTGGTTTACTTAAACCAAATCACAAACCAAAGACGTGTCGTTCTTTTTTTGTTCACGTTTTTAGTGGAGCTCAAGTATTTGATTCACGTTTTACTTTGGCACAAAACCAAAAGTCATACACCAAAATCAATTTGACACGAACCAAAATCATAAACCAAAATCAATTTGGCACAAACCAAAATACATATTTGATCACGATTTGATCGAAGATCACGTATTTGATCAGCCGCAAAGTTTGACTTCGTCTTTTGCAACCAATATTTGCAAAGACTTTGATTACGTCTGCTGCGTGCAAAAAACGAAAACCAATTCGATTTATGATTTTTGAAAAAATCTGTAACCAATTCGCATAACTTTTATGAAAGTTTGCGAAATTTGATTTTTTTTTTCTCAATAAAATCAAGTAATGATTCGCAGAAGTTATAAAAATTTGCAAATACCATTAATAATTTTCTATTCTATCGTTTACAAATAAACGATTCGCTGAAACCAAAAGGAATAGCAGATATCATTTATGTAAAATTCTAAACTTGCAAAAAACGTTAGTGTAAAACACAAAACAAAAATGAATTTGATTGTAGACAGGATTTGATTTTAATGAAGCAGGTTTCAATTGCTATAACCTAATCCGAATTTTATAGATCAAATTCTAAAAAAGACGGATTTTATTGAGTTAAGACTGTAGAACCAATAAACTCGAATAAAGATTAAAGCAAAAATAGATGCAAAAATCGATTATAAGTAAAACCAAAAACGAGATAAACTATACCTATAAACTATTAAACAATGCAGTAAGGTAACAATACACAGAACTGAGACAAGTCTTGTTACTTTAACTCAATAAACGCCCAAAGTATACTTGGTTGATTGCGTTTTTGAGTCCTATGATAGAACTGTGTTGAGACCGTCGATGGTACACCAATCCAACGGAATCAGCGAACTCTTATGCTCTACTCTACACTCTCAGACTTGACAAAACTAGAGGAATTTGTTGCTGTGATTTTTTTTTCTTTTGAAAAACGTCAAAAGAGGAATAAGTCCAATCAAGAATGAAGTTAAACATGTGCTATATAAAACCCTATAACTTATTCTTTTTGGACCAAGATTCACATTCAAAATTCATCCTATTTCTCATTCACTCTTTACCAATCCATTTAAGTTTAATATTTGGCCCACATTGCCAAAGTATTAAAGCGTTTGATTATTGGTCCAACACTTCTCTCATTCTTTTTCAATTTACGTTAAAATTGTGATCGATTTAATATTAGCTTCATTTATAATTTAACTTGTGCATATGATAAGTTGACTTGTGTGTGGTGTAGATATAAATACTATAGAAAATGAATAAACAAAAGAATATAAATTCTAATACTTTAACCCGCCCGGATCTAATACTAATACTAGTAATATATAATAAGCAAATTTGTTAAGAAAAATAATAAAAATACTCTACAAAAGTATTAAATTAATATTTTTTTTAAAAATATTAATTTATTTTGTTTAATTATATTCGCCGTCTTTTAAATTAATTTTTTTTCAAATTATTTAAACTTTTTGTTTTTGTTTTGACAACGTAATAAAAAATATAAAATAATATATATTAGTAATACATTTATATAAATGATCTATTGATATTATTTGTAATTTATAAACATTAATTACAAACACCATCTCCATTAGTTATAAATTATAATTAAAATATCTTAAAAATATAATAAAAACATAAATTTTGGTTATAAGACTTCTAATTTTATATTTTTATGAAAGGAGAAAAATAATAGTAAAATTTTAAAAAGAAAAATATAAATTGTTAGTGAACCAGATTTTAATATTGATCCGGATCATTGGTTTTACCGGTTTAGGACTGATTTTACGAATTTAACTTAAATCCAAATTTTAATTCCATTCAAACTAGTTTTAGTAGCGAGTCACAATTCAACCGCCGGTTTTCAAAACACTGATACAATCACGCCTGTGAATTGTAGACGACGAGGCAGTCGTTCAAAAAACTCTTGTTCTTGTAGAGACTTTGAATTTTCTAATGGGCCCAAGCCCAAACTATATTAAACTAGATGTAATCTGCACGTACATAGCAGTATAACTGTGCACACGTAGAAGAGCTCGTTTTGAATGACGTGGCGTGTTATTATTGGTTACCATCGCGTGGCGAGAGATCTAATTGGTGGAAACAACAAATTGACACTCTCGACCGGGTCTAAGGGATTGAATATATAATTAATTCAGAGAAATCTAAAATTTACAAAATCAGAAAATTACATTTCACTCTTTCTCTTTCACGAAGGGATTTTTTCCGATCTACTTCTCCGGTTACTGAACCGATTAGATCCTGAGGGTTTGCCTTCTGAGGATTCCGAGAATGAGAGGACGGCAACTATTTTCCGGCTTTTTACTTCTCCTAGCTTTCGTTTCGTTCCAGAAGCTTTGCTACTGTGACGATCAAACGGTATTCTCGATTTTTATGTTCGGAAAATTGTTTGTTGATTCTCATAATGTACTCTTGCTAGATCCGACGATTTAGAACTTTGTTTAAACTGACTTTCATTGTTTTTTTTTTTTTTTTTTTTTTTTTTNCTTTTTTTTTTTTTTTTTTTTTTTTTTTTTTTTGTAGGTTCTGTATGAATCGTTCGATGAGCCTTTTGATGGTCGCTGGATCGTTTCTAACAATGGTGAATACGAAGGTAAATTACATCTTCGGCTTCTCACTGCATTGGAGTTAGTATATGTTCGTATCGTATTGTTCTGATCTGCTTTTGTATAACTCTCCACACTTCAATTGTCGAAGTAAAATGTGAGGTGTTGCCCTCAGCATGTAGAGTAATTAAATCGAGATTTTGATGGAAGCTTGATTCAAATCTGACTATGTGGTGGTCGTCTGATATTGTTGAATGGCGATCTTTTGGTGCAAAATGATTTCTTAGAAATGCTCCGCATGTTATCTTGAAAAGGAAATTAGATTTGCAAATGCATTAAAGGCTGCGTGTTTTTATTCTTTCTTTTTTTGTTTCAACGAACACTTGAATCGGATTAAGAAGCGGATTTTGTGCAATTTCTGTTGTAAAACTTGAAACTTGCTCTTTTGTTTAAGTTGAACTAGCTTCTTGGTTAACACCACTTATCTGTTTCAGGTGTCTGGAAGCATGCAAAGAGTGAGGGACATGATGATTACGGACTTCTCGTAAGTGAGAAGGCTCGTAAGTATGGTATAGTGAAAGAGCTTGACGAGCCTCTAAACCTCAAGGAGGGAACCATTGTTCTTCAATACGAGGCTCGTTTCCAGGAGGGGCTTGAGTGTGGTGGTGCTTACTTGAAATACCTCCGTCCTCAGGAAGCTGGATGGACACCTGAAGGGTTCAATAGTGAATCCCCTTACTCTATCATGTTTGGGCCCGACAAGTGTGGAGCCACAAACAAAGTCCATTTCATCTTGAAGCACAAGAATCCTAAGAATGGCGAGTACGTTGAGCACCATCTCAAGTTCCCTCCCTCTGTTCCCTATGACAAGCTTTCCCATGTCTACACCGCCATCTTGAAGCCCAATAACGATGTCAGAATTTTGGTTGATGGAGAGGAGAAGAAACAGGCCAATTTACTTTCTAGTGAAGACTTTGAACCTCCATTGATCCCTGCCAAGACAATCCCTGACCCTGAAGACAAGAAACCAGAAGACTGGGACGAAAGAGCCAAGATTCCTGATCCTACTGCAGTGAAGCCTGAAGACTGGGATGAGGATGCACCCATGGAGATTGAAGATGAGGAAGCTGAGAAACCTGAAGGATGGTTGGATGATGAGCCTGAGGAGGTTGACGACCCCGAGGCAACCAAGCCTGAAGATTGGGATGACGAGGAAGATGGTATGTGGGAGGCTCCAAAGATTGACAATCCCAAATGTGAAGCAGCACCTGGTTGTGGTGAATGGAAGAGACCAATGAAGAAAAATCCTGCTTACAAGGGCAAATGGAGTGCACCTCTTATTGATAACCCTGCATACAAGGGAATCTGGAAACCCAGAGATATCCCTAACCCTGACTACTTTGAGCTAGACACACCAAATTACGAACCCATTGCAGCCATCGGTATAGAGATCTGGACAATGCAAGACGGTATCTTGTTTGACAACATCCTGATAGCGAAAGACGAGAAGGTCGCAGAGACCTACAGACAGACCACTTGGAAGCCAAAATTCGATGTTGAGAAAGAGAAACAAAAGGCAGAAGAGGAAGCTGCCGGCTCTGCAGATGGTCTCAAGAGCTACCAGGTAAATTGAATTTCCACAGAATTAAAATTTTATACAAAGCTGTTTCGTGTAAGTACATACACTTAATATTTCTGTGTATGAATGATGTTGCAGAAGATTGTATTCGACCTCTTGAACAAGGTCGCAGATATACCTTTCCTAAGTGCCTACAAGTCTAAGATCACGGTAAGTTGTCTCGGTGATTTAACAACAGAAATTTTAAGTAATGTCAGACTCGAACGAAGTTGAGAAGTTGTGAAATGTGTGTATATGTAGGAACTGATTGAGAAAGCTGAGCAACAACCAAACGCAACCATTGGTGTCCTCGTCTCCGTAGTGGTTGTATTCTTTTCGCTCTTTGTGAAG
Source organism: Lepidium africanum (assembly GCA_900406405.1). Classification (NCBI taxonomy): domain Eukaryota; kingdom Viridiplantae; phylum Streptophyta; class Magnoliopsida; order Brassicales; family Brassicaceae; genus Lepidium; species Lepidium africanum. The sequence goes on along the minus strand of OVAX01000706.1, from coordinate 62,721 downwards.
CTAATCTTTGGTGGCAAAAAGGTAATAAAATCGCTTTGAATTTTATGTGTAAGAACGATAAATGGTGATTATAAGTGAGAAGCTAATAGAGAAATGAAAATGGGAAAAAAACAGGCGACACCGGTGGAAAAGAAGAAAGAAGAAGTAGGAGAGAGTTCAAAGAGTGGAGATGAGGCGGAGAAGAAGGAAGAAGCAGTAGCTCCACGCAAAAGGCAACCAAGACGTGAGAATTAGAAGAAAGTTTAAAAGTAGTTTTTCGAAGATGTGAAAGGGAAAGAATTGACATTTTTATTGTTCTGTTTTTATTGTTTTTTTGGATTGGATGTTGTTTTAAGCTGTAGACGGAAAAAGTGTAAAACCAAGTTGGTATAATTTTGGTCTTTGGGCAAAGAAGAAAGGTGTTGTGGGGATGGTGGAAGAAGGTGCGGAATATGTAACGGTTCTTGATAGCGCAATTGTAGTTTCTCTTTCTTCCTTCTTTCGTAATTCTAACCAACGTTGCGTGAAAAGGGAAATGGATACATCTCATGTACGGATAATAACGGATATATGGAAATAGAATCGCGGAACCTTTTTTAAAAAATTAGTCCACTACTACTTTGGCTGAGTTATTATGCTTTCGATGGGATGACAAGTCATCTTATATATTAAAGCGGAAACTCATCTTTAAAGAAAGATCACATTTTTGCGTAAAATGAAAAATCTTGATAAGGATAAAAATAACCTAACCAAATTCAAATACTTTCTTTGGCCTAATTTTAAATTAGAAGATAAAGGTTGACGAATAAGTTTTCTCTATTAATTAGATTAGTAAAAAGGAGAAGGAACTCCTGTAGAGGTACTCAAATTGGATCAGTGATCGATTTCTAGGTATCGTCGTAAACCTAATTGGTTATTTCCAATTAAGTAAATCAAATAGTTTAAACCGCACTCAAAGGTAGGACATTTCCCATTTTTTTAGGAACTTTTGTACTATAAACAATGATATCTCCAATTATAGCCTCTCTGGGATGAAAAATATATCTCGTTTGAAGTGTACTGTCTTATGGTTACTTGGTAAATCGATGAAGTGTATTGTCTTATGCGGAAGATACTTTCATTTTGACTGTGTTATAAACTATATGATAAAATTAATCTAAGATTCATAACAACCCTTAAAAATAAGTTAAGGTAGCTTTTGTGACAGATTTTTATACAAAAATTCAAAATTAATAATAATTTAATGAAAAAACCCTAAAAGAGTTAAAATTAATAGAAAAACATATCGGTTATTGATTCGGTTTTAGTATGAGTTTGGATTTGATTTTCCGGATACATAGATTTTAGAAAACATTCTAGTATTTTTTCGAATTCGGTTTATCTAATTTGGTATTTTTTAATTTGTCGGATTCGGTTCATCTGATTTAGTTTGGTACTGATCGAGCTCGGGATCAGCTATTTTTATATAAAAATTCAAAAAAAAAGAGTAATAGAAAAACTCTAAAATGCAAAAATGTTGGTCTTTGATTTGGTTTCGGTTCGGGATCGGATACATATTAGGTTTTTTGGATACATAGATTTAGGATCCATTTGGGTATTGTCGGGTTCGGTTTCTCTAATTTAGATCGATTTTGGTTCGTGTTTCGGGCCACTAAAACAACATTTTGAAAACAATATTTCAAAATATCAATACGAGTCTAACAAGCTAAATGAACATAGTTTTATAAACCAGTCAAAACAATCAAATCCCACGTTATAACGCGGGTATAATCCTAATTTTGAAGCAAGCGGTTAAAATATGAACAAACGGGTGAATACGTTGTCCTTTGAAGCAAGACTGAATATTCAGTCTTGCATCAGTCACTATTTTGAGACTGATTTAATTAGTCGGTATTTAGTCGCAAAAGTGATACTAAATTGCGACTAAACACGCAGTCACAAATGTTCAGTCGCAATTTAGTCCCAGTGAGTTAGGTTTACACGTTTATTGTGCTTGTGTAATTAAAAAATCAGAGACTAATTATTCAGTCTCAGTTCAGTCCCAAAAGTGATACTAATTTGCGACTGAAAATTAGTTGCAATTATCAGTCGCAATTTAGTCCCAATTTGTTAGGTACACACGTTTTTTTTGCATGTGTAACAGAAAAATATGAGACTAATAATTTAGTCTCAGTTTAGTTGTAAATTTTGCCTATATATATACACCAACCCATTCTTTTCCCATACACACCTCAAAAAAAACTTGGTTGGGAAAAATATAATTGGGAAGAAAAAAAATGTTTTTGGAAAAATAAAAAGTTTTTAGAGAGAGAAAAAAAGTTTTCAGAGAGAAAAAAAATTTAGAGGGGAAAAATGGGAGGAAATTATAATTACACAAATTTTCGGGAGTGGATATATCAAAAAATCGATGAAGATACAAATAACATCTCTGCGGAATTTGCTGCTGGAGTGGACGAGTTCTTGAATTTTGCGGGTAATCAGTTGATTGCACTCAATAATAGGGATAAGTTTCGTTGTCCTTGATATGCAACCACATGCCATGTGTGTCTTCTCCTTACTCGCCCCCTATGTTTCTTTTTCATGTGTCATGTCTTTCGTAACTCCATCAGTCCCTCCACTCACAATCTTTCATATGCCACCATATATCATGTTTATGTCCACATTCTTTCTCTGTTTTTAACAAATAAAACCGTTGTCCATTTTTAATGTTCATATCCTCTCTCTTTTATGTCTATGTTTTGCATCCACATCCATTATGCTACGTGTCATGCTTTGATTCGCGCCGCTTATTTCTTTCATGCACGTGTCCAAAATCACTCATTTCTTCACCATTTGAGCGTGTTTATTTTTGCCTTTCAATGTCATGTGCCATCCTATCAATAACTCTACTTCTTCACAAATAACTGTTTATATATAACATATTTTACAATTTCAGCTAACACAGTTTGGCAAAATTGATGAGAACCCCAAAATTGTATGTGCCCCATTCGCCAAAGGCGTCTTTGGTGGACAAAGACTCTCAGAAAAGAACATAATTCTCTCAGATGTTTAGCCTTTCAGAACTAAGGAGGATGAATACAATTTGCAGACGTCTTCAGTGGATAAAGTCAAAATACCAAAGCCATAATTATATACATATCGTTGCACCTACATTGTTGCTTAAAACAAACTACACTGTCCTTTGGCATTCCCGCCACCGTTTTCGTACCCTTCATTTAAAAATTAGTAGCAAGATAATACTACCACGCCCACTGCAACGGTTCTTGAAGGATATCAATTTCTTTTGCACTTCTCGCGTCCTTCTATTTTTCTCTATATTTCTTATCTATTTTAATCGAATATGTATCTTTTAACTTCACTTATCCTACCCCACCGCTTCCGCGCCTGTTGCTCAATGCCCTTAATGCCACATGTTTTTATTTCCACCTCTTATCTCCTTAACATAGTGCCAGATTACCCTTTCAAATACAGTGCTACACGCGTTCATGCATCCGAAATCATCTCTATTTAAAGGCAAATACGTCACAATTATTACTCATTTCGTTACTCGTGTCATTTTAGGCCCATTAACTGTTCGTGGTATTTTCTACAATTTCGGCCATTCAGTTTGGCAAAATTGACGAGAACCCCTTAGTTTTATACGTTGGTTCTTCAAATCATCAAATTCAGAGTTTTACGCAAATCGAATCTAACAGAAATCAAACATTAACGAGACGTCCCTCTTATGTTGCCCACTTGAATGGTTGATAACCTGAAGTTACTTCACCTTATTATGATTCTTTGTCAAACAAAATGAAAAGAAAATAAGATCGTCTTGTACTCCTAAATAGAAAATTTCTTTTCGAAAGTCTACAAACCCAAAAAAGAAGTAAAAGAAGATAAATTAGAAAGGAAAAAGAAAAGAAAAAAGAGAATTCTAAATGTTACAAAAAGTTTGTTGCTTGCAAGCAAAACATCATCTCGCTTCTTTAGTCATTATAATGAGAAACCGATGGCTTCTCTCTTCTTCCTCATGATGCCTTTTTGGACCGGTGGAAATAACTTACCCGCGACCAGGTTTCCTGACCGGAACATCCTCATCATCAGATTGTATATCTCCGTACTGCCAGATTCCGGTCCTGGACTTGCGAGCTTCTTCTTGGAACTTCTCCAGTGCATCAAGAGCTGCTTGCTTGTCTTTCGGTTCCCATTTCCTGCGTTTCTCCATCCTTGCTATTCCTTCCTGTGCTCATAAACAACACATTTGACACTCCGGTTCTAATATGAAAAGTACATTACTCAAAAGTTATGGAGATGTTGAAGAAAACGCAAGGCACTGACCTGAAGCATTGCTGCATTGACAGAAATCTCATCGTCGACAGCAATAAGAGTTACAGCAAGCTCGGTTCCAGTTCCTTGGCCTTTCACTTTGCCTCCTGAAGTATCTCTTTCTTCTACTACCGCCTTGAACTCTTTACCGCTACCCAGTGTTACGCTATGCAAATACTCTCCGGCTTCAGGACCAAAGTCCTCTTCCAGGCTTGGAACTTTTAAGTAGGCAAGCCTACAGAGCTGTGCTAGTCCTGGTGCTGATGATACTGAAGGGTCGACTGGGCGGATTGCGCTGTATGGAACTGTTTCTTGGTTTCCATAGTCGATGTAGAAGACTTCAAATTTTTCATCTGGAGATTGAACTGCTCCTCGTGGCCCATTAACAATCTTTACACAAAGTAGAAAAACCATAAAAATCCATAGGTGATTGTAGACAAAAAGAAATCATGGTTATATGATAATTTACCATTGCACGGTTCCAGGAGTTATCGAGGCTAAACTGTGCAAGGACAATGTCACCTTTCTTAGGGTTAAATGATCCAATAATGGGAGCGTCTTTAAGACTCAGAGATGCAAGCTGGTGTTGAATTGAAGCTACTTTTTGATCACCAACCGTCTGAACATAGAATCGACCACCTCCAAGTACTTCTGTAACGGCAACCTGTAGTGGAAAACAGTTAAGAGTGAATTAAGATTTTCGTTTTAGTATTAAAACTATGACTTGTCTAAAGAATTATACGGCGAACTTTACCTTTAATGTTTCCTTCTTCCTGGTTTCTACTGTAGAACTACCGTTTATGACTTCTTCTCCTTCGACATAGTTTTCCCATATCTGGAATCATACAATTTAGTAATTTCAGCTTTTTGAACGCAATGATTTTCCTCAGAAAAAATGGATATCTAGTGGCGTTACCTTCAGTTTATGATTTTTTGCAGATCGTTCTGCCAAATCAAGAATATGAGCTTCTTGAATCCTGTCTGCACCAAAGCCAGTCTGCAGTTTTGCCAGGCCAGCTTCAAGAAGGAACGTTGCTGCATTGGTCCTCGACTCCCACATTGATCCCAAGAAAGTACCGGTTCTATCCACAGTTTCAACTTCGATCTAAGTGATTATAAAAGACTATGTTAGATTCATACATTAAAGAAATGTTAGATTGATATGTATCTTGGGCGTAAAATATCTAGTTTACCTCGACATCTCTCTGCATAATCTTCCGTCTCATCAAAGCAATAGCTTCTTCAGAATAGGGTTCACCACGGCCAGGACATCTGACACCAGAGAATGCAAAGGCAATACTGCACATTTCCTTAGGAAGGTATAGCTTGAATCGATGTCCACTAAGTACATATTCCACAACGGCAGAAATTCTCCTGCTTCTGAGCAGGGATGGAAGGAAATCTTTAGCCTTCTTGGCCGCGGACACAGTCAAGTCTGCAATGTGCATTACGGGAGCATCCTTCGCAGACTGGATTCCCTTCTTCCCAGCAATAGCACGAGATTCAGCAGCCAGAAGAGCATCGTAATGGTTCGACCTTTCCTCAAAGTCTCGATGTCTTACCACAGTCCCAAAGCCACGGGAAATAATGAGTTCAGCAATATTCACTCCAGCAGTAGCTGCAGCTGGTTCAGCCATATCACCCTTGGTAGGAGATGGAAGGAACACTGAGCCAAAATCCATTACCCTATCACCAGCACCAGAAGTAGTAACACCATCTGCTGGGCTAACCTTCCTTGAGTATTCCATTTGAACAATAACCTGCATTGTGGGAAAAAAAAGTGAGTGATCTGGCTCCTGTGTGGCTTAAGGCGATGATTTAAGTAAAAAGGCACAACACATTAAATACCTGTTTCCCAATGAGCCTTTGTCTCAGAAATTCCCTGGCTTCACGAGCATAAGGAGCAGGTTTCTCCTCTCTGCGTGGGTTACCCATTTTAGGAGACCTGATACTCGAAAGACAGACTCGACGCTCTGCCATTGGGCTTCCGAATGGGATAGAATCATCAGCAACTACTAAGCAGTCCCCACTCACAACTTCCACTACCTGAAGAGAGTAAAAACTTGTAAGAACTTAGAACCTGTGAAATGGGCGGAAGACAATATATCAACCAAGAAATTTGTGCAAGCCATTATTACCTTTCCGGTAAAGTTCTGGTCATGAATTGCCTTAGAATTGCTAGTTGGAGGGACATAGTTGGCCCACATTTTCACACGGTTTTTTTTGCACTGAAGTTCTGCAGCTTTCAACTTCTTTTTGGCTTCTTCTTCCATCATGTTCGCACTCCACTCAACGTACTTAGCAAGACCCTGAGGAAAAGGAATAGTGACCAGTGTCATAACTCCAATTCAACACCATAAGAAAAGATCACATATTCCAGTGATTCCATCGAAAGATGGGCCAAATCTACCAAGAAAACTACAATCTATTACAATGTGCCGACCTAATCTTAAGAAAGTACAGGTCAAACAGAGGGAAAAGGATATTTAGTTGTAGTATCATGAATCTGTAGTTACAGACTGCCATTCTGGCAAAGCCAAACTTCAATTGAGTAATTACTTCAATATGTAATTATGTCGAAATTTTTTTAAGAAAAATTCAATTTTGATACGTACATTTTCAACCAGCTCCAAACCCAAGTCCTTTACTATTTCCCCATCAGAATAGTAAACTGACCCAATTAGGTTGTTGAATTTATCAACGCCTTCAAGAACAATGCGAACCTGCACAATCCAGCTCACACTTAAATCATCTAAATGTCAAATACAGATTCATATGAGTTAACTTTTTGTAATCTCTCCTTACATCTCTGTTAAGAACACGAAGCTCAGTAAAATACTTGGCTTCCATTGCAAACGGATCAGAGGAAACTTCAACTGATGATGCAGCTGAGGCAGCGAGTCTCTGGGCTGATGTTAGAGGACCACGTGGTTCAGCAGAACCATCTCCATTTGGAGTTGATGTAACATCTGGTTCAACAACAGTTTCTTGTGTAGACCTCCTTCCCATAGATGGAGCCTACATACAAAATTTCTGACACTTTTACACCATGAAATTCAAAAGTCAACTCCTAATACACAATAAAAACAAGGAAACAAGATTACATACCTGGAGTCCAGCAACAAATACTTGTACAAACTGAAATTCAGGAAGAAGATACACCCGGATGGTACTGCCATCACGAACTTGCTCGACAATACCTTCCATGGGCTTGCCTTTACTTGCAGCTAAGAGACCCATGGCATCAAAGTTTCCAGAATCTCCAACGGCAGAAGGGGGGAGATTTCTGATAGAGGCCTCAGCAGCACCAGGAACCTGTATCAAATTAATTCCATAAATAATCAAGAAAGGATAACTCTTACAAATCAACATTAATGGGAGATATCTAATCATTGAACTCCAAGAGCCAGTCTCGCAGAGATAGAAACCCAAATAACTTCCAGTTGGTTCTTCATATATCAAGTAGCAATTAGACGTTGTGAGTCTTTTGACAAAACAAATATTGAGAAACACAACCATAGACACCAACCTTGCTCCAACGACCAAGCCCTTCCTGCTTAGCCTGCTCTTCAAGCTGTAACAGTTCCGCAATGTAAGGACTAACCTTATCTTGATTTTGCTGGCCTGGCTCTCTGACCTGTCCATAGCACAGGCATTTGGCCACCATATAAGAAATCTGATGCAAGCATCATACTTTCGACAAGGTTATTTAGTGAAATAAAACAGTAATCACCTTTGCCCAGCCATTTTGAACAACAAGCTTAGCAAGATTTTCGTTGCCAAGGTAAACCGAACCAAATTCTCTTCCAGCAATAGCTTCCACTTTGTAATCCACTTTGAAAGCAACCTCCTGCTCAAGACAAAACAAAAACGGTTTACTATGAAGAAACATTCTCAATTACATAAAATATGGTATAAATGACTAAGAGTTCCAATCTAGCACCTTCCCAATGCAAAGCTTCCTCAGAAATTCCCTGCTTTCCCATGCAAAAGGTTCATCTATACCTCCCCTGCGAGCCTGAAACAAGGGCAACGAGAAACAATGAGGAAACCTATTCTAACAAAAATAATGTTAGCCAAGTTTTAATTTATTAATCACCTATGATATAATATCCATATATCTGAAAATAATAATTTCTGAATTATGAAAGAGAAAACATGTGTTAGTAAAAATAGTGAGTTCCATTGGAAAAGGAATCTTTTATTAAGCTCACCATCTTAGGAGCCATAAGGGACGATAGAGTGATGGTTTTTTCCGGTGGTGGGCCAGCCCTGTTGTGGCTCAAGGCCGTGATCACCAAGCAGTCTCCGGAGGTAACAGCCTTCACTCTCCCTTTGAGCCACTGGTTCTCGGTTGCTGCCACAGTCGCCATGTTGATTTGGCTAAGACCTGCACGAGAGACGGGCGGAAAAAAAAACTCATCAACAAAAAGCTACCACACTACAAGTCAGTAATAAAACACTCGAAGATCAAAGTAAACTTAAAAAATAAAAAAGTCCAACAAAGGTTTGTTCCTTTTAAACATGACGCATTGATTGTAAATAAATCAATATAATTCACGACCAAAATTCAGAATGTCTCAAAGATCGGTATGTTAATTGCAATTAAATCAATACAAAAAAAGTCCCCACATGCATCCAGCAAAAAGTAAGCATCATTATCCAAAGTGAGAATCACGAAGCTCTACATTCGCATCGATCTACACAATAGAGCTCGATCGAGCTGATCGACAAAAAAAAAACATGAAAAACCAAAACAAACGATATCTCACAATTCGAAACAACGAATTCAAAACGCGCGATCGCAATACACCAAAAGATCAGATCAGACTTCAATCAAATATATACAGTTGAAAAGAAAAAAAAGATAGATCTGCGAAAATTCTTTCGATACCTCCGATGAACGTACCTTAATTATCCGTGATGAGGAATACTAGATCTGAGGAAGAAGGAAAGGAACGAAAATTCAATCTTAATTTTCTATGATGTCAATCTGGGATTGAAACAGAATGAGCTGAAGAGAATGAGAAGTATCCTGTGAGAAGAGACTTAGAGGACAGATCTCGAGATTGAGAGGGCTAAGAAGAAGACGGTGCAGAGGAGATGAAGAAGAAATATATAAATCAACGACACATCAGAAATAAATTATTTAAAAAAAAAAGCGGATATTGCACATTAAATTCATTTACCCTAAAACTTTTGATTATATTACCAATTAATGTCATTAATAATAATTAGATATGTTTTGACACAAAATAAAGTAAATTTAAAACTCTTTGTACTTCTGTCTCAAATTCTTATTTTCAACGAATTAAATAGATAACGACAAAATCCGATCTGATTCGATCATAAAATAACTGAAAAAGATATACTAATTGAATCTATAACGACAAGATCCGATCTTAAAATAACAGAATTAGACATTTAACTGTCGAATTCTAAGATAACAAAAATAGATATACCGATTGGATCGATAACGACAAAATTTTATCTTAAAATAATAGAAATAGACATTTAACTACATGACAATAACAAATTTTCTTTAAACTTTTATTTCTTTCCTTTTTACTAGTATTTTTGGTCATTATTTTACGAAAAATAAACTTAAAAAATGTTACAATACTTTTATATTGTTTTGCATTGCTTTAGCAACATTACATTACAAATTACATTGTTGAAAGATCATATCTACACTTTGGTTTAGGGTTTGATTGAAAATACATATGTAGTTATATGTAGCAGACATAATCAATTAGAAAAGCTATAAACTTTTAGAGGATATTGTATGGAATAGTCTCTTTGCGTTTGAAATTATAAAAAATACCTTTTTTTTATATCTTACGGGAAATGCACTTTTTTGATCGAAAGGGGTATTTTGCAATGGAAAAACATGTAACATATGTTGTCCATGGTAGACATATGTATGTTATATTGTTTACGATGGACATGATACTGTCAATAGTGTACATTATATTGTCTACGATGGACAAGTATAATGAACTTGTCTTCTGTTGACAAAAATTGCATAGTTTTGGTTGATATTTGTTCTCTATGGACAAATATCATTTCTGTGGAGTATTTACAAAATATCCATTTTTATCAAAAAGATGCATTTTGTGGAAGGTTGAGAAAAGGATATTTTGAGTAATTTAAAATTTAAAAAGTGCATTTCAAGTAATTAATTCAAACTTTTATACACAAATTAGGTACATGTGATTAGAACAGCTTGAAACAACTAAATTCAAAAATACAAAATTAGACATGAAATATACATTGATACACTTTTTGAAACTTTAATTTTGTTTTGTGATGATGCCAAGGACGTTGAGAAGATGGTTAAGAAGGAAGAAAGGGATTATTGAGAAGATGTGAAGAAATAGATTATTGAGAAGATGTTGACGTCGATCTTCGTGGTTTAGTTAGGGCATCTTCAATAAGGATTCTCATTTGAGGGTGGTGAAACTCTAAAATGAGGTCTTGAGGTGAATGAACTCCAACAATGATCTTCAAAATAAAACTTTAAAACTATTAGTAATTTCCACTATAATCCTAACAATAATAAAAATGTAAAAAATGATAAAAACTTCATAGTTAAACGTAAATCATACATTAAAAATATTACACACAATATTACATGAGAATGTAAAATTACATGATAATTAAAGATTACATTTATGATAATAAAAGACACAAACTATTGTATTTTGTATTAAAATTTGAAATTTGTCTTTCATTTTGTAATTTGTCTTAAAATGATTGTAATTTGTATTTTAAAATTATGAATTTTTTGTTTGTAAATTTTTTTTTGATGTTATATAGTATTTTTACAAAATTTTAAACTTTGATTTTATATTAGTGTGTTTATTTGATATAAAACAAAATTTAATAGCAAATTAAAGTTACATACAAATCAATGGACTAAATAATAAATATCAAATAATTTTAAGGGTTTGAATAGTGAAACCTCAAATTTTGAGGTTTTGAAGATTTGTAGGATTTGCAAAAACCTCAAAATTTGAGGGTTTGAGAGTCTGTTGGAAATGCCCTTAAGAGCAACTCCTTTCAGAACCAACCATTGATGGGTCAACAGAAGTGTCTCACCAAATATGATTAATTGAGAGTAACATTCTTAGTAAAATCAAAGTTTCTTCTTCTCTTTATATGCGAATCACAAAAATTAAATTCAAGATAGACAAAAAGGAAATAAAACATATAAAGTTGGATGCATTAATTTTACAATAACAAAGTTGCACTACTTAATAAATGTCAAGATACCTAGATACTTTCAGCAATATTGTTCCAAATCCTAAACATATATGCATCTCTTGTAGGTTCATAATTTGTGCTTTCTGCTTCTTGTCGACCATTTGAATCAGAAAGATTCAATATATGTTCTTGTACTCTTCAAAACATTATCAGTAGTACTTGATGCACATATAAAAATGTGAAGTGCCATTGTTGCTACAACAATTTTGGACTTGTATGAAAAATTATAATGAGCCTCATTTTTAAGAATTCGCCACTTTGCCTACCACACACCAAAAATACGTTTTATCACTGATCATAAAGACGAATGTTGTTTGTTAAACATCTCACTTGAACAATTAAGTGACCCGTAATCACAATGATGTGGATGATATTTTGTTTTCGGTATAAAACTAAATAACATTTTGTATTTGGATATCTAGAATTAGCAAAAAAAGAAGAAGAGCTTTTCTTCTGGAGGTTTCAGAAAGAATGCGTCTTCATGTGCACAATACACAAGAACTTTTGTATCATGTGCTTTTCCGAAGATCTTGACATACACATATATAAACTTCATATCAAAATTATAAATAGTAAGGATGTTTCTTCGAAGAAAACTGTTTTCTAACATTCCAATATCTCTCTTTTTTATCACTTTTAATTCGTATTGGCACATGTGTGCCATCAAAAGGTCCAATACAACCACTAAAGAAAGGCTAATATCTTTTATTAGCTGATAATCGATGATTTATCTGTTCAAATTTTTCTTGTTGAGGCTTTATAATTTCCTTTGATAGAGGACAACATCCAATACTTCCACAAATTTTCAGTTTACTGTCTCTTGACTGCTTTGGAAACTTTTAGCAATTTTTTTTGTGCTTCACTATGACCATGTATTTCTAAAAACATTGTCATTCCCTCTTCCACTATGCATATTTGTATAAAATCATTCTTCAAAGTATCACATAACCTTCAATAGATTTATTGATTTTTCAAAAGGTTTTACAGCATTCTATATCAAAAGCAGTAATCATTTGCGTAGTATGATGTAATCCACGATTTTGATCCGTTCTCATCGATTGTCTATCACAATATTAACTTGTCGTTCACTTTCAACCATTAAGCGAACTACATCAAGTAAATCATGGCCATTGTCATCTCCTATAATTTTTTTTGAAATTAGTTATATCATAAGTGCTAAAACTGGATTCACATTTAGACAAAGAATAAAGTAAATCATGATCATGATCACGATAAGTATAAATCAATAAAAATAGAACCGAATATTTATAAAGAATAAGGCAGTGGCAAGAAAAGTTAAGTATGATCACATAAGTGTTAGCCGTGTGTATATGTTGCAATACCATATTGTTTCACGGCATATATATACATGTGAAACGTCCACTATAGCTTAGTCAAATTAAGTAATATAAATGGGCTATAGCCCAATTAGCAAACATTATTTATATATAATGAAGAGTAACACATTACTCTCTTTTGTTTTAGCTCACGATCACATATATACAAGTGTATATGTAATAATTTATCATTAAACCCATGAACATTTGATCCAATCTGCTTAGGTGTGTGTCCCTATAAGATTATATAATATTAGTAATAGATTCACGATCTATATATTCTAGTTGGTTTCTAGCAAAACATCATAACCACATAATATTATACGATATCGAATTCTTGATTATATGACTTCATCAAAGAAAGTACGAATGATTTCAGGACATTCGCAACAATCTCCCACTTGTATTGGAATCATCTATTCCCATAATCCCTTTGCTTCTATATCTTGATCTTAGCATAAGACAAGAAACTGTGTCATCCTTATTAGGCTAGATCACTTTATCAAACTATGATTTATACTGATCAAACAAATGACTGACATTCACCTTGTTTGAGCACGACCATGCATTTCTCAGTATTAAATCTTCGACAGACCTTGAGATATCTCTCCTGTTATATAGGAGAAGCAAATCCCATCTTGTTCCAACTATGTTCCTTTACAAATTTCATGGCACACCCAATCAATACCTTTATAATCACCATTTACGGCTGACGTTTGATAAGATCAAAGTGAACCAATCCATAAGCAAGAAACCATAATGAACTCAGGTCAAAGGATTACACTTTTAGTCATAATGAGAATCTCTTATGACACTCATATAACAATCTTGTAGAGATCTCATAACGGGTCAGTCCAATACTATGTTCACTAACACATATCTATGTGATTGACTTTGATACAACATATCAAATGACTCCATGAAACTTAGTCATCAGTCACCTCATATACCTAGTCATTAACCATTATTAATGTCCCATGTTAATAACCTTGACTAGGGACTCCAACGATTTTATCATTTACCACTTATAGAGTTTCATGATCAAGTCATGTACTTGATGATCTATAAGAATGTAAAATCATTAAGAGACTATTATTTATTAACTATCAGTTAAATAAATCTGAAACAATTTCATTAATTTGAAAACATAACCAAATGTATGTAAACATGAACATCATATCATAAAACAAAAACATCTCCCACTAGAATCAAGATCATATCTAAGAAATCTAATGCCTATAGTAGCAATATGAGTCTCGTGCATAGGCCGTGGAAGAGGCTTGGTCAATGGATCAACAACATTTGCATCCGTTGAAACTCTGCTAATCTTCACATCTCCTCTATCAACAATATCACAAATGAGATGATATCGCCTTTCAATGTGCTTGGATTTCTGGGGTGATCTTGGTTCTCTCGCCTGAGCGATGGCTCCATTGTTATCACAATAGAGATCCACCAGACCAGATATGCTAGGAACCACACCTAGTTCAGTAATGAACTTCTTAATCCATACAGCTTCCTTTGTCGTTTCAGAAGCAGCAATGTACTCATCTTCGGTCGTAGAGTCTGCCACAATGCTTTGCTTCGAACTTTTCCAGCTCACAGCACCTCCATTGAGACAAAATATAAATCTAGATTGTGATCGAAAATCATCTTTATCTGTCTGGAAGCTAGCATCAGTGTAACCACTCACAACAAGCTCATCACTTCCTCCATAGACCAAGAATTTATCCTTAGTGTATCTCAAATACTTAAGGATGTTTTGACTGCAGTCCAGTGACTTTCACCGGGGTCTTGTTGATATTAACTCATCAAGCTTAAAGCGCATGCAACATCTGGACTAGTACAGAGCATGGCGTACATGATAAATCATATAGCAGAAGTATAAGGGATTCTACTCATGCGTTCTCTCTCATCATGTGTCAAAGGACACTGCGTTTTGCTGATAGTTACACCATGAGACATTGGTAGGAAACCTTTCTTGGAATCGTGCATATTAAACCTATGTAAGATCTTATCAATATACATAGTCTAATAAGCTTGTTTAGTCTATCTCTATAGATTCTTATTCCAAGAATATAAGAGGCTTTTCCCATGTTTTTCATCAAGAAACAACTTCCTAGCCAAGTCTTTACGGACTGAAGCAAAAGGATATCATTTCCAATGAGTAGTATGTCATCTACATACAACACTAAGAAAGCAACTGCGCTCCCACTAGTCTTCTTGTAAATGCACGGTTCTTCTTCGTTTCTAGTAAAGTCAAATGCTTTGACAGCTTCATTGAAACAAAGATTCCAACTCCAAGATGCTTGCTTCAAGCCATAGATTGAGCGTTGAAGTTTGCATACCTTCCCAACATTTTCAGAAGATGCGAAACCTTCAGGTTGTGTCATGTACGCATCCTCTTCTAGATTTCCATTAAGGAAAACTGTTTTCACATCCATTTGCCAAATCTCATAATTATAATAAGCGGCAGTTGCTAGGAGAATCTGAATGGACTTAAGCATTGTGACTGGGGAGTAGGTTTCATCATAGTTAATACCATGAATCTGCTTGTAACCTTTATCCACTAATGTAGCTTTGTAAATCACTACATTACCATGCATGTCGATTTTCTTCTTGAAAATCCATTTACACTCAATGGCTTTTGCATCATCAGGTAAATCCACCAAAGTCCATACTTTGTTCACATGCATTGAGTCCATTTCAGATCCAGCGGCTTCTAGCCATTTTTCAGAGTCAGGGCCCATTATCGCTTCTTCAAAAGACGTAGGTTCATCACTTTCTATGAGTAATAGATCATGATCTATCACCCATACACCAAATCTTTTAGGTTCGTGACGAATCCTTTTGAACCTACGCACCTTAGGTTCCACATGACTAGATTCTTCTACGACTCTTTGTAGATCAAGTTGATTCTCTTCTTCATGAGTCGGAGAAATTTCCTATGTTTCTTGAACTTCTTCGAGTTGTACATTACTCCCACTGTTTCTCTTAGAAAGAATAAAGTAAATCATGATCATGATCACGATAAGTATAAATCAATAAAAATAGAACCGAATATTTATAAAGAATAAGGCAGTGGCAAGAAAAGTTAAGTATGATCACATAAGTGTTAGCCATGTGTATATGTTGCAATACCATATCGTTTCACGACATATATATACATGTGAAACGTCCACTATAGCTTAATCAAATTAAGTAATATAAATGGGTCATAGCCCAATTAGCAAACATTATTTATATATAATGAAGAGTAACACATTACTCTCTTTTGTTTTAGCTCACGATCATATATATACAAGTGTATATGTAATAATGTATCATTAAACCCATGAATATTTGATCCAATTTGCTTAAGTGTGTGACCCTATAAGATCATATAATATTAGTAATAGATTCACAATCTATAGATTATAATCAATTTCAAGCAAAACATTATAACCACCTAAAATTATACGATATCGAATTCTCGATTATACAACTTCGTCAAAGAAAGTACGAATGATTTCAGGACATTCCCAACAATAATTTCATGATATAAGTTCATAAATATTTAAAGTAAAACCTTAATCTAACAGATGCCATCAAATAGACAAAAAATCACATAAACTCCAAGTCAAATCTTTAATTCGAAACTATAATTGTCTAGTTCTTCTCTTCATGTCATAATTGGGACAAGTTGAGGTTTCTAATTGACAAATCAAGGGGATCTTAAGGAAAACCACGCAAAAAGATACAAAGGATTGGTCTAGGAAGTTGGATGATGCCTTATGGGCTTACTGGACAGCTTCCAAAACACCATTGGGTACTACACCGTTCAATATGTTGTATGGGAAAGCTTGTCATCTCCTGGTGGAACTTGATACAAAGCCAACTGGGCTACTAAGCTTTTGAACTTTGATCTCAAATCAGCCACTAAAAGACGTTTGATTGAGCTAGAGGAACTCGATGAGATTCATTGTGATGCGTATGAGAACTCAAATATCTACAAGGAGAAGGCCAAAACTTTTCATGACAAGAAAATAGTGAAGAGCGAGTTCAAGGAAGGGGACAAGGTCTTGTTGTTTAATTCTCGGTTGAATTATTCCCGAGAAAGCTAAAATCTAGATGGTCCAGACCATTTGAAGTGAAGGAAATTCTACCATATGGGGTCGTTTTACTTCAAAATGCTTTAGGATTAGGTTGATCACCTAGTCTATGATCTTAGGTTGTTTAACTCTCCAAAAGCTTGTTAGATGTCTGAACTAGCTTAGATGAGCAACTAGTCTTTAACCAATGAAAGCTGGTGTTAAGGCTAGTTATGGACCTATCAGACCAATTCGATGATGCATGGTTACATCTCTAAGGCCAAACGACAGTTTAGGAATTCTAGGTTTTAGACATAGTCGTTGACAACACGACGGTGGGTTTGCTAGAAATTTATGTCATGAATAGTTTTCCTGAATTGATTTCATGTTTCCTGATGAATTCTCTGTGCATGATGCTTTTTATTTATTAATTTCGCATCATTTATTGTTTGGTTTGGTTTCCATCTTTATTTGATTTGCCTTAGCTTAAGTTCACTGTAGAGACTGATAGTGTAACCGTTGGTCTTCGTGGATTCGATCCATAAGTACTACTTCGTTTGTTGTCACTTGCAGTAGATCCTAAGGTTAAAACTCTGTGTATCAAGTTTTTGGCGCGGTTGCCGTGGACCAATTGTGTTGCCTTTTGATCTAAGATTGTACTTTAGTATAAGATTTTATTTACTAACATTTTTTTTTCTTTTTTGAATGAGGTATACTTAACATAAAAGCAAGCTATTGACCATGAGTTACAAGGATGGATCGATCGGGTGGTCATATAATAACTGGGCATACAATGATCAGTCATATAATGACTACATATGAAATGAGGGGACGCATGAAAGATATTTCCAAGATGAAAGATGTGAAGAAGAATCTTTTGATCATAATGAACTTAAGGTTATGGTGCAACAACTTCTTCAAAATCAACAACAGGCTACATTGGAGATCAATGCAAAAATTGATAGGATGTACACTGATGTCAACAGTAAGTATGAAGCAGTGTGTACACTTTTTAAGAAGATCAAGACCAAGAAGGCTCAGGATGCTGAGGTGATCTCCATCATCGTCTACGAAGTCGACGAGATTGCCAAGCTGGTGTTTAACGATGGATCAGAGTATGAGAATTGACTTGCTAGTGTTCTTACACAAGAACAAACATAGAGCCAACTAGAAGGTACATGTGATTCAACCCTTGAAATTGATGATTTTGAGGAGATTTCATTGCCCTGCACTGAAAAGGTAATCTCTAGCAACCTCCTGCTCATTAATGAATCCTTGGATTTATCATGTAATCTTAGGATAAAGTTGACCACTCTTTAGTAAACTCAACTTGTCTTGAGATTGACTTCTTCTTTCCATCAAATGCATTTGATTCTCCAAGTAGTTAAAACTTTAAGGCATATCCTAGAAAATACTTTACATTTGTGATAACTTGTTTTGATGAACATGTGGGTCTGCCATTATGGGCAATTACTTTTCTTCTCTGGTATATTGTCTATTATGAAAACAAGAGGAGGATGAAAGGTGCATTGGCTCAACCTTTTGATTCTCATGACTAACATCTGAGACGAAAGGTGCTGAGTGGGAGGCAACTAATAGGTACCTTTCATTTTTTGCATTTTTTGTTTTATGTTTTTCTTATTTTCATTTTCGTCTGGTTCAGGTAAGACAAATCTGGTCGAGATGCTGAGATCGATTGATTTGCGGGAAAAATAGAATTAGTGCACGATCTGGCGACCGACCAAGGGACTGGAGATTAATCGATCCATTTATAATATGCATTAGCACACGACTGGGTGATCGACCTCACCATGAGGGATCGATTGATCCACAAGACAATATGCCTCTACGCCCGACTTTCATATCAACCTCATCATTGAGGATCGATCGGTCTAGCTCTCCGAGTACTTGAGATCAATGTTTCACTTAGAGATCAATTGATCTATATGCTTAGGTTCATTTCACTTCTCCATTATCTCCCTTTGTATTCCTATAATGTTTTTTTTGTATAAGTTGTACTTCTTTTAGATTTATTTTCACACCGGGACGATGTAAAGTACGTCTGGGGGAGGACATTAGTGACTAATATGTTTTGTTTCTTTTGTTTTCTTTTTGAGTCTTTTTTGTTATTTTTCCTGAGTTAGTTTTTATTTTATTGAGACAAAATTGTTGTATGGAACTATGATTTTTCGAGGAATAACCACATTTTTAGGAACTTAAGTGACCATTGATTCAACCTTGACAGAGATCTATGACTATTGAAAAACCTAGAGATTGTGAAACTTCTCAATGCTATTCATATCCTTTCGGGTATTCGAAGAATCTCATACCGATTTTACACCCAACATGATTTAGTTTTCTTGTCAAGGGGGTTGATATGCATCGGATCAGGTTGTCTTTTTAGTACAATGAAAATTTTTTCAGTGTGAGTATGGTTCCCCTCTCTTTATCATTTCAAGTATTCATTTAACAACCAAACCAAAATTTGAGTTAGTTTGCAATGAAAATGGAATAAGAGGAAATGAACCATATAGAAGGTAGTTATTGTGGTGTTCTTAGGACGGAAGAAGTTCCCACGATCTCAAACTTCTTTCTCATTCTTGGTTTGTATTTTTGCTTGAGGACAAGCAAAAGACTAAGTCTGGGGGAGTTGGTAAACCGTGTTTTTATCGGTTATTAACCCTTTTTTCTATGATCTTATTGAGTCAAAGTACATGTATTAGAGTCTTTTAGTCTTTTATCAAGTCTTTTTAGGTTATAGGTCACATTTGGAGAAGATGAGCTGTTTTTGAATAAAGCGAGCATATGGAGATGCATAATCATGCAGAAGCGTCAGAAGTTTAGCTTCATTTAAAAGACTTCCAACCGTTAGATCGAGCTGAAATATTGGCACAAGATAGCCGTGGGAGTTAGCTTTCATTTGGAGGTGGTTTAAGGGAAATCGAACAGTTAGTTAGGAAGATATTACGTTTTACCCAAGATATGTCACTCTAGCCAAGTACAGACGGGATCGACCGATCCACTCCTGGATCGACCTGCTAAAAGAGCCGCCCGACCTGCAGATTGACCTGTCCACCCCAATTCGACCGATCTGACCCTATTTCACGAGAAAATCTTGAAATTTCCATATTTCGTCCGATTTAACTTATTTTGTACCAAAACATGTTTGACCTATATAAATTAAGTATAACCACATTTTAGAACAACTTTCTTTTCACTTTTCATTATTCGACTTTTAGTTTTGTTCTTATAACCTCTAGGGAGAAGATTTCATCCTCCACAACTCTTTGGAGAAGATTTCTGAACCCTTTTCTATTTTAATTCAATTTATCATTATGTTTATTTATTCTTCTTCTTTGTTTGTTCATTCTGCTATGTTTGAGTAGCTTATCAATCATGTTTAAAGTTTTCTATGGATTCAAGAATCAATAAATAAGGAACATATAGGGCTTGATCTTATGTGTTCTCCATCTAAGATTGTGTTTATTGCTTAGATTAACTTAATCACTTAGTCTATGATCTTTGGTTGTTTAACTCTCCAAAAGCTTGTTAGATGCCTGAACTAGCTTAGATGAGCTACTAGTCCTTAAATAACGAAAGCTGATATTAAGCCTAGTAGTGGACCTATCAGACCAATTCGATAATGCATATTTACATCTCTAGGGCCAAAAGATAATTTAGGATTTCTAGGTTATTAGACATAGTAGTCGACACCAAGACAATGGGTTTGCTAGAAATTTATGTCTGAGTCAAGAATTGGTTAAATGAATGTTCTGAATAGTTTTCCTGTATTGATTTCCTGTTTTCCGATGAATTCCTTGTATCTGATGCTTTTTATTTATTAATTTCACATCATTTATTGTTTGGTTTAGTTTTCATCTTAATTTTGTCTTAGCTTAAGTTCATTGTAAAGATTGATAGTGTAACTATTGGTCTTTGTGGATTCGATCCCTAAGTACTACTTTATTTGATGTGCACTTGCAGTAGATTTATAGGGTTAAACATGAGTCGATCACTAACGTTGTCTCAACTCAGGCTTCCGATTCTGGACTTACGGATAATTTTTTGCTTATTACAGATTGCAATAGAGATGCTATCGTTGGACTCACAGACGAGCAATGGAACACCATGATTGCTTTGGTTAACTCATAGACACTCTGACCAAATGCTAATACCAAAACTTTGACTAGTAAGTTCTCTGAAACTCCTTATTGGATATTGGATATAGGTGCTACGCACCATATGACGGGAAAACTTGGGGCTTTGAGTAATCTGCGTAGTATTCCACCGGTAATAGTGATACTAGCTGATGGTAGAGAATGATTGACAGATCAGGAATGAACAATTGATTTGGGTTAAGGATTGATATTGGAATCAATATCTAATGTTAAAGGAATGCAATTAAATTTAATATCTCTTGGACAATTGATGGATGATACACGTTGTGTTGCTCAAATGGCTGACCATTTCATTGTTCTCCAGAACCGAGCTACGAGGACGGTGATGGGGATTGGTAAAAGAGAGATTGGCGAATTATGTTTTAGAAACTTGGAGACTGTTGAAGTTCATGCAGCTAAAACGGAATGCTCAATGGATCTGTGGCATATGAGGATGGGGTATGCATCTGTGCAAGCTTTGAAGTTTATTTCAGTTTTGAATTCTTCTAATTGTAGTGATTCTTTGGATAAGAATTGTGAGATTTGTTTGCATGCCAAGCAAAATCGACATAACTTTGTTTTGAGTAATAACATAACAAGTTCAGTTTTTCATATGAACCATTGTAATATTTGGGGACCCTATAGAACACCATCTCATTCTGGTGCTCGATATTTCTTAACAATTGTCGACGATTTCTCACGCGGCATTTGGTTACACTTGATGACAGAGAAGAAAGAAACTCACACACATCTTAAACATTTTCTAGCTATGGTTGATCGCTAATTTCAAGTTAAAGTGTGTACCATCCAGTCAGATAATGCTGGCAAGTTTATTTGCTTGTGAGATTACTTTGACAAACATGGTATACGACATGAAACATCTTGTGTGAGTACTCCACAACAAAATGGACGTGTGGAACGGAAACCCCATCATATTCTTAATGTTGCTTGTGCATTGCGGTTTCAATCTAAGCTACCTATTAAGTTTTGGGGAGAGTGTGTCTTAACAGCCGTGTACCTCATCAATCGTACTCCTAGTAAGGTTCTCGATGGTGCTACACCTTATGAAAAACTATACAACACTAAACCTGGATATAATCACATCAAAGTGTTGGATCAATCTGTTTTGCTCACAATCAACATCATGGTGGTGACAAGTTCGACTCACGAACAAGACAATGCGTCTTTATTGGCTATCCATATACTCAAAAAGGTTGGAGATTGGATGACTTAGAAAGAGATGAATTCTTCGTGTCCCGTGATGTTGTGTTCACGGAGAACGTGTATCCGTTTGCTGTAGGAAGTGCAACTTCTGTTGTTGACACTTTGCCTTCCGTCTCATTATTACCTTCCGCGTCTATAGACAAAGATGACTCTGATGTCGAAGAATACTACTACTCCACCTGCTTTACAAGATGTGTCTCCAACAACTTCTGTATTTGATACAACTCTGTCTACACCTACTTTAAATTTGATACCCAAAACTGCTGCAGTAGAATTAAATTCACCTACAGCCGATGTTCAACCAAGTTCGATATTAGCACCTGAAGTTCCAATGCAAGAAGAGCTTGGACGTGGTCATAGAACCAAGAAGCAGCCTGCTAAGCTGCAAGAGTGTGTGACTAATACTATAACCACCTCGTCATAATCAAATCTCCTTAAAGCTCGGTATCCACTCAAAATTTATATCTCTTGCTTAAGATTCATGGAGCGACACACAACTTACCTTGCTGCGATCTAAACAATTTCAGAACCTAAACACTACAAAACCGCTTGTCGAAGTGATAAGTGGCGTGCATCTATGACATATAAGATGACCACCCTTGGAAAACGTGCTCTCAACACAAAATAGATTTATAAAGTGAAGTACAAGTCTGCTGGGACTTTAGAACGGTATAAGGCACAATTGGTAGTACTTGGGAACAATCAAAAGGAAAGTATTGACTAGGGTGAAACCTTTGCACCCATTGCAAAGATGGTCACTGTGACACTTTTTCTTGCAACTGTAGCTATTCGTGGTTATGAACTACACCAAATGGACGTTCATAACGCATTTTTACATGGTGACTTGAATGAAGATGTCTACATGAAGCTTCCATAGGGATTTGAGAATTCTGATCCTAATCTCGTGTGCAAACTTCACAAGTCATTGTATGGCTTAAAACAAGCCCCAATGTGTTGGTTTGCTAAACTATCCACTACTTTGAAAACATACGGTTTTAATTAATTTAAATCCGATTATTCTCTCTTTACATATTAGAAAAATGGGCAGGTGCTGCAAGTATTGGTGTACGTTGATTATCTCGTTATCAGTGGTAAAAGCTATTTGTCTACTTGCTTTCATATGAAAGATTTAGGCATACTCAAGTATTTTCTTGGGATTGAAGTTGCTTGCTGGTATTTACTTGTCACAGAAAAAATATGCTTTGGATATTATATCTGATGCTGGACTTCTTGGTTCGAAACCATCACTAATACCTCTAGAACAAAATCACACATTGGCAAGGTCTACATCTCCGTTTATCAATGAACCACAGATATACCGCAAAATCATGGGGAGACTGATATACTTAGATGTAACTCGACCCGATATATTATATTTTCTGCATGTTTTGGCATGATTCATGAAGGCTCCACGCCAAGACCATTGGAATGCAGCTCTGAAAACGGTTCGATATCTTAAATCTAATCCCGGACAGGGAATCCTTTTGTATGCAGATTTAGTAATGCAGATGAATAATTGGTGTGATTCAGATTGGGCAAGTTGTCCACTCACACGTCGTTTTCTAACGGGTTATTTTATTCAACTGGGTTCATCTCCTATATAGCTTGGAAAACACGAAAACAACCAACAGTGAGTCGATCATCCGCCGAGACTGAATATAGAGCAATGGCTTTCTTAACAGAAGAGCTTCTCTGGTTGAAACGTGTTCTTCGTGATCTTGGTTACTCTCACACTCAACCGATGAATGTTCTTTCTGATAGTCAATCCGCAATCCATCTAGCAGCTAACTATGTGCAACACGAGCATACTAAACATGCCAAAGTCGATATTCACTTCATTAGAGATGAGATTATTCGCAAAACAATCAAGACAGTTTATGTACATACCAAAGACCAGTTGGCCGACAATTTTACCAAGTCTTTGGGACGCAAGGAGTTCACTCGGTTCTTTGACAAGTTGGGAGCACTTGATCTCCATGCTCCGGCTTAAGGGAGGGTGGTGAGATATTAGTTACCATAGTTTGATTACTCAAATATTGTGAATATTCTTTCCTTTTATTTAGGAGAACTAGGTTTGTATCTCGATCATATATATGTCTCTGTAATGTTTGCTTTGTAAAATAAGATTGGAAAACCTTTAACCTAAAATGGCTCAGCCTTTCTGCTTCTAATTTATCGGGCCTATTGTTAAATTCTCTCAAACTCTTAATAACAGAGTAAACGCGACTCTCTTAAATTGAACTTGAATGAGGAAGACAGCAGAAACAGTGGCGAACATATAGAAGAAGTTCAAGGGTTAGTGCCCTATACAAATTTCTTTTTCATATTATTAATATTACTATTACTATTATTATTATTATTATTATTATTATTATTATTATTATTATTATTTAGTTCTTTTATTTTTTAACTACTACCAATGCCCCACATTCAAAATTGTTGTGTTTTGTCACTAAATAAATGAGATATTCAACCACTTATCTAAATATATGTTCTAGTAAGTCTAATATATTTTTTTTTCTGTCAACTTTACTCAATTAAGAATAAGAAAAGGTCGAAGAGGAAGGAACATTGTTTACAAAACCTTGATTTTTAGACAAAATTCTAATACTCCGAGCCAAAGAATCTGTTTTGTAATTAAGAGAACGAAGACTCCACACCAGAGCGCATCGACGGAATGAGCTTCGTAGACGTGAGAAATCCTCTAAATAAGGATAAAAAGCTGGCCAAACGAATGGTTCATCGATCATCTTCACCAGATCAGAGCAATTCTCTAAGTACTTCACCAGATCAGAGCAATTCTCTAATGGCCAAGCGAATGGTTTACCAATATATTTAAAAGTAAAGTTTGTAAACATATTAAGTTGTCGAAGTCGGAGAAAAATATGTACATGTAATTATATGTTTTTGAAAAATAACTACATTTAATTTGTCATGAAATGAGACGTGGGAAATATATATGTACGAAAACACATTCATTTTTTACACGTTTTAATTACTTGATTCTTCAAAAGAATTGGTCATTGTAACTACTCTATTCAGTCTAAAATCTTGAACTTCACACGCTACCTACTTCCGACCAATCTATTCACACCATTGATAATCAAATTCGTCATTTATATATTTTCATAACAAATCGTCTGGATATGTAATATAAACTAATTATAATTGTTAATCGGTTTTACCAAAAAGCAAAAACTATACTGTTAATAGTTAAACCGGACATGATTTTCTTCTTCTCAAAACCATACTATTATTGGCTAATTTACAAAATCTAAAATTTTTATTGAAAAAGAATCTTATATATATAATATATGTATTGAAAAAGAATCTTGAATTTTTTTGACATAGCTAGCTACTTAACTTTTCACTAAAATATACAATTTGTTAGCTACTAAACTTTTCACTAAAATATAATTTGTAATGGCTATGTGTGGGTTTTTATAAGAGAATGTAAATTAAAAGGGTGTGGTTTATAAACAAGTAAAATTTGGGGGCATAATTAAGATATTTCCAGGTATAGATTTTAAATATGAAGCTTGACAAAACAACGGGAGTATCTAATCTAATCTTCCCACAAAGAAAGCCATTAGATTCCTCGGCAGAAGACACTCGATGATCGAACTGACTGTACTTTCGTCTTTTTGTACTTTATCAATACCTATATATATGTATATATCGTATCCCATATATATCAAGTTCTAATACATTTTTTTTTTGTTCCTTAAAAAAACTTTTTAACAAAATTGCAAATATTTTATAGTATTGAAAGATCATAAAAAACGTATCGTACCTTTTTTCATGCATATCCCTGATTTAAAGTTATTAATACAATTTTAACGGCTAAGCAGTCAAACCGTGTGTTAAAATCGTTAAAATTATTATTCGATGAGTTATCCCAATTTGTAACAAAATTAAAGTTAAGAATCAATTTAAAATCTACGTCAAAAATCGATTTAAAACGAATCCACTAAAATCTGTGATCTCAAAAGTAACAAGTTTAGAAAAATTAATACCGGAAAGTAAAATAGAACTTGAGAGAATCTGAGATACTTGAGAGTCTATTTCTTCGGGTTTTAAACGAACCATGAGTTCATAATTCCTGTCAGAATTGAAAATACTAATCCCGAGTTAACTTCAGTTTGATGATATAAAAGGCTTAGTAATTATACTCATGACTTAATAAAAGCTTCGTTACATAAGATCCGAAGAACAAAACTCGATGACATTCAAGTCTCCTGTGATAACAGTTTTACTCTCTATATATAACCTTTTTGTCAATCTTCAAAATCTTCATCCATGTCTTCCCCATCTTCTTCACTACCCTCTTCTTCTTCTTCTTCTTCTTCTTCTTCTTCTTCTTCTTCTTCTTCACTATCTTCTTCTTCATCACCACCAACTTCGTCTTGCTTCTTCTTCTTCTTCTTCGCTTTCTTTCCATCAACATTTTCTGTAACAGACCAATATAAACACAAAATCAGATGCTTAGCCCTGTGATAGACGAGATCAAAACCCACAATGTGGCAGATAAGGTCGATATTTACCATATTCACTGAATATGATTCCTCCTGAACACAATCCTTCCTCCACTTTAACGAGCTGCATTGTCATTCTCGGTCCAATTTCTTGCAGTTTCACTGCGCTTTTTGTTGAACGTCGGTTTACTCGGCCTAAATCAGATGATAGTGTTACTGTTGCTGCTTCTTCATCTCCTTCGCTCTCTGATCCATAACCAGCCCTGAAACAAAACAATACAAAAGGATGAAAATCACATCAATCCATCGATATTGATAGAGGAATGGATAAAAAACAGACTGAACTAATGTAGATCCTTACCTGGTGACAAAATCACTAACATCCTGCAGATTCCTAAGATCAGGAACCTGATGATTTTGCACAAATTTTCTGATCCTACGTGACACTCCTACAGGCTGAAGTCTTATCGAATAATGTCGGAAATCTATGAGCTTTGTGTCCTTGTTGTAATTCAAGAGTACTAATCTCTGACATGTTGAGAGCTTGACCTAACACATAATTACGCCCCCAGAAGAACAAAATCATAATGCTGAAACAGGATACAATCGGAAGCATATCTCTTAGCTCTTGGCAACAAACTTACAGTGTTGATATCAATAGATGGGAATATGTTCTGAAACATAATCGTTGCCAGCTTTAGATGCAGCTCCTGAGTACCGAATCCAGAAAGGACAATCTAAACCACCAAATTAACATTTTAAAGTGTTAGCAAGAACCCGCAAACTACAAGAAAAAAAGAGTAAGAGAATAAGATAAATTACCAAAGGAGGAGTCTTGAAAAGATCTTGAGGACATCTAGGCCGAAGCTGAGACTGAGCTATATCTGATGCTAAGGAATACTGATGAATTTTGAATGTCAGAGTCGGACCCTGCGGGGTTCTTGCTACTCTTAGAGACAGTGAAGACGCTGTTTTCGACAGCATAAGGAAATGCGTAACACCCATTGGACCTGATACATTCAAAAAGTCCCTTAAAGTGTTTCGTTTCTTCTCCTGCAAATGGAAAACGAGTAACAACTTGCATCAGTAATGGTTAAAATCACAATCGCCCAAACTAACTAAATGAAAGTTTTTTTTAGCGAACCTTAAGATTGAGAGCAGTGTAGGGAAGCATAAGCTTTCTCAAATCCATTTGAAGTTGTTTGACAGAGCCAGGAAGTTTCATTCTTGAAAACACAAAACTCTTTGGTATTTTATCCCCAGTGACATGATCAACATTAGCTTGATTTTTTGTCACAATAGGCTTCACATTGACCTTACCCTTCTTCTTAATCTATATCAAACCACAAACCAGTAAACACATAACACTGAAGAACAAGATAGATGAACACGAATTTGTAGAGAAACTTCAACACAGACTTACGTTTTTGAAACGAGCCATTGATTCTTATCTCACCAAAGAGCCAAAGATTCTGAAAACAGAAAATCGGATTAATACAAATACAAAAGAAAAACCATCTATGTATATAAACTAATCAAAAGCCTCTTGGCCCCTGAGAGAGTAGCTCTAAGATAGGGTTTTTCCAGACACACCCAACCATGGATGATTCATGTAAGAGTAAAAATGGATTAGACATATTATTACCAAACCCTAATTTCGCCGGCCGGACTAACAGAGCCTGAGGTTGGAGAAGGCGGCTGATTTGTAAATAAAGACTGAAATTCGCTCATCGATGTAGAAGCCCTATTATTCAAACCGTTTATCTCTAAAATCCGGTTTTCTATAATTGTTTTACGACAAGTTCGGTTAAGTGATTCTGCTTTTGTTGTCGACCGGTTTAGTGCCAAATCTAATGAAAATTTATTCTATCGTTATATTATTCTTCATCCCGATAAAGATAGATTTGACATTTTTTTTGGCTTTTGGTGCTAAAAGAAGGAAAAGAACATATTACAGACTCCACTCAATCTGCGATCTGAAGCTTGAAAGCATCCTATATATTGCATTCACTACATGTGTCGACAATTACAACTTCTTTTCGTTCTTTAGCGATCGTTCGAGAGCATCAAAGTTTCTGCCTGGAGATTTGTTTGGTAATATTTTTCCT
Organism: Lepidium africanum; assembly: GCA_900406405.1. Lineage (NCBI taxonomy): Eukaryota > Viridiplantae > Streptophyta > Magnoliopsida > Brassicales > Brassicaceae > Lepidium > Lepidium africanum. The sequence goes on along the minus strand of OVAX01000706.1, from coordinate 33,797 downwards.
TCCTGAATGTTGATAATTTCGTTGATAAATAAGTTCTTCGCATTGCTCCAACTCAAATTTCTATCTAGCATCAGAAATCGTATTTTTTCTAAAGTTTCATTATTCTAATCTAAAAGTTTTTGACCTTTTTGTTCGCTTTTTTGAGATCTAAAACTTATATATATTGGTTCACAGTAGAATTCTGAGATTGGTTCATCTCCTTCTTTTTCTCGCTTTGAAATTATTCGTCTTTGGCGATAAGTTCGATGAATTCTGAATGATGTTGTCGGATTTTTTTAAAAATTTGTTATGTCGAGAGAATTGAAGAACCCTAATTTTTGATGCTCATAAGGACATTGTTAAAAATCTTGAGTGATTTCCTTGTAATGAAAGATTGAAATTTCACAGTCCCATCTTGTTTGTTCGTCGGATCTTATCGTCTACTTAAATTTTAATTTAAATTTAGAATTTTTCGATTGTTTTTTAGATTAATAATCTGCAATTGTTTAGATCTATAATGTGGACTCTGTTTTTTCTCTTTTGCAACTTGCTGCTACAGAAACTTTCTTATGGCGAATTGAATTCTTATTCTTCAGATTCATCATCATCGCACAAAGATGCTAAAGTTCCCTGAACACCAAGTTGCTGGTCACATTGCTCGTGATGGGAAGCTCGGTCCACTTGTAAACGACGAAGGCCAGTTCTTCAAGCCACTTCAGGGAGATTCTCGTGGCCAACATGAGGCTGAGTTCTATGAGTCCTTCTCGTCGAACAGAAACGTTCCACATCACATTCACAGATATTTTCCAAAGTATTATGGCACTCAGCTTGTTTTAGCATCTAATGGATCTGGCAAGCTTCCCCATATTGTTCTTGATGATGTTGTTTCCAGTTACTCGAATCCCTCGGTAATGGATGTCAAGATTGGATCTAGGACATGGTACCCGGATGTATCTGAAGAATACTTCAACAAATGTATAAAGAAAGACAAGGAGACCACTACGGTTTCGTTGGGGTTCAGGCTTTCGGGTTATAAGATTTTTGACCATCAAGAATTGAGTTTTTGGAGACCTGAGAAGAAGTTGGTCCTTGGGTACAATGTTGATAATGTAAGGTTGGCTCTGAGAAAGTTTGTGTCATCGAACTCGCCCACTGACTCTAACTCCATACCAAACTGTGCTTTCGCGTTAGAAGTTTATGGTGGTTCTAATGGGATCTTAGCGCAGCTGTTGGAGCTTAAGGCTTGGTTCGAAATCCAAACGCTTTACCATTTCAACTCTTGCTCGATTCTGATGGTTTACGAGAATGAATCGATCTTGATGAAAGCAGGAGATGGTGCTCAGGCACAAGTAAAGCTGGTGGATTTTGCACATGTTCTTGATGGAAATGGTGTCATCGACCATAATTTCTTGGGTGGACTCTGCTCTTTCATTAAGTTCATTAAAGATATACTTCAGAGCGTAGATCAGTGCAATGAAACCAACGTTTCCCAGCTTGACAATGGGCACTAGAGATACGATGTCTTTCCCAGCGCAGTTTCGAATAATCTCCCAAGTTATTCCTGCGTTGGACTAATTGGGTTTCGGACATGAACTTTTGCCCCTTGCAATTGTATAATAAAGCTTGTACGTACCAAACTGAATGGAACCATTGTATTTCTCACTAGAGGAAGATATATAAACTTTCATGGAAGTACAGATCAACAAGTTAAGCTTCTTTGGTTTCCTGTTATAGCAAAGTAAAATTGCTTTTTCAGGTAAACTATTTAGAATAAGAGTTTGAATAAGTAATAATGTCAGCATCGATAAGTTGGAAAATTAGTTAAGAATATTACTTAGAAGCGATTTTCATCTTAGAAAATAATCTTACTCTAAAAAGCCACAAGTAGTGTACTTAACTCTAAGCCACATCGCCTAGAAACAGAGTGTTTTTTCTCTGTTTATAATCTGATCAATCAAAAGTTAAATACTCTTCATAACAATTCACAAGGATGAAATTCTTCACTGTGATCATGTTTCCTATTAGCTTCTTCCTATCTATCTCCGCGGATTTGGACAATATGCAGGACACATGTCCTACAGCTCCAGGAGAACAGCGCATCTTCTTCGTCAATGGCTATACTTGCAAGAACCCGGCAAAGATCAGCGCTCAGGATTTCAAGTCCACCAAACTTACAGTAGCTGGAGACACAGACAACTATCTCCAGTCAAACGTAACATTGCTCACTGCATCAGAGTGTCCAGGTCTCAACACTCTTGGCCTCTCGGTCTCACGGACTGATCTCGAAAAGGACGGATCTGTGCCATTCCATTCGCATCCGAGGTCATCCGAGATGCTCTTTGTGGTGAGCGGAGTCGTGTTTGCTGGATTTGTGGATACAAATAACAAGATTTTTCAGACAGTTCTTCGAAAAGGGGATGTCTTTGTCTTCCCTAAAGGATTGCTTCATTTTTGCCTGAGCGGTGGTTTTGAACGAGCCACCGCCTTCTCATTTTACAATAGCCAGAATCCTGGAGTCGTGAATATTGGAGGCTTATCTGGGATCGATCAAAAGCACGTAACGTACATGAAAACATCTTTAGTTTCTGGCTCTGGCTCTGGCATGAAGAACCCTGATGAGCTTTAAAGCGTTTCTCTTTCTCATCGAATTGCTGTAAGTTTGGAGCAATTACTGATCAGATTGAGAGTTAACCCGCGCTCAGATTGGTGCAGAAGTTATTAAAACACTGATTAGTGTCTGTATGTAACTAATGTAAGTCTACTGCAATTAACGTCTTTCTTAAGGCAGTGAATATCTTAATAAAAACCCTAACTTGGGTCACACGAACATCTAAGACAAAGAATTGACGGCCTGAGCAGTTGTAGCAACCTTGAAGAAGACGTCTTCGAGAGTTGTGTCGGCGAGTCCCCAAGCAAATACTGTAAATTCGCTTTTGGCCTTCTCGACCAATCGAAACACATCTGAAATAATGACTTCTTGTTTAGGGATCTCGAATTTCTGTGTTCCTGCTAGATGGTATATTTTCTTGGCGTTTGGTGATATATTTTGAATCATTCTCTCTACTTTCTCCTCGTGTTCCGGCGAGGTCGTCATCGTGAACACATACGATCCACCGTACCTTCCCTTGAGCTCTTTTGGGTTTCCTATGCATTGCAGGCCTCCATCTACGAAAATCCCCAATCGATCGCAAAGAAATTCTGCTTCTTCCATTGAGTGAGCTGTGCGCAAACGTGAGGAGCAAGTCTTTGTAAAACATTAAGAAAGTAGAGTCTAGTCCAGACCCATAACCATCGACCTGGATTTAATTCACAGTATTGACAGGATCCATATATATGGGAGAGAGAGAGAAGAACCTACTTGTGAGGATAATGGCTGTGTTCTGTTTAGCACGTTGGATCACTGTCCATAAGTTCTTTCTTGAGGCTGGATCAAGTCCCGTGCTCGGCTCATCCATGTAAACCACCTTAAACAAATCAGACCATGGATTCATTTGAGCTGTTTCTTACAAAATCACATTACAAGAGACCAGGAGATGTACCTTTGGGTTCCCGATAAGCGAAATGGCCACACTAAGTCGTCTTTTCATACCTCCGCTGTATTTTCCAGCAGGTTTGTCGCCAATGCCTCCATCAAAAAGGCTGACGCTTTTCAGAGACTCTTCCACAGCCTTCAAAATGCTTATATAGTCATGAATTAATATAGTCTCCTGTAGAACAAAACATTTGAAGGAAATCGCAAAGTGATAAAACAAACCTGTGTTAAAGCAGAGCCCTTGATATTCTTAAGTCTACCGTAGAAAAGAAGATGTTCCCTTCCTGTAAGCGTCTCCCAAAGCAAACTTAAACAAAAGAAATGACATAGAAAAACAAAACAGTCTCGTTAAGTGTTCCTTATCTACTTGATAATGAAATACAATGCAAATGTTGTCGAAAAGAATTTTACTCGTGCTGCGGGCATACGCCCATGCTTGAGTATACTTTGTTCATATCCTTGCTTATGTCTAAACCCTGAACTAAGGCTGTTCCAGATGTCGGTTTCGAGAGCCCAGTCATCTGTTGCAGCAAAACAATATTACAAAAAGTTTTACACTCTGAAAACGTTGTATGGTATAAAATTAAAAAGGGGTTCTGACCATATTGATGAAAGAGGTTTTTCCAGCACCATTAGGTCCAAGCATGCCAAAGCATTCTCCTGAAGGCACGTCTAGATATAAACCTCTTACTGCTATTTTTGGTGGGTTACCATCTCTTCCTGGATGCACCTTCTTCAGGTTGTCACACACTATTGCATGCCTTGTCCTCCCTTCTTTCCTTAGTTTCTCAACTTTTTCCCTCTGATTATTGTTCTCTTTTTTATCAGTACGACTTGAAGTTGGAGAAACATGTAATGAAATAAGAAAAACTTAACCTCGTGAGTGACATCTGTTTTTTCCATGTCAATGAGGATGTTCTCAGAGCTTTGCCTCTGCACACTAGGCCTTGGTAAGGAAGAAGATTTCTTGAATGGGTTTTTCAAGACAAAAAAGGGGCTTTCCCCGGACGAAGAAGTCAGATCAATATAGTAGGCCACAATGAGAATTACAAACCACTCCACTGACATTAAGCAGAACAGTTTATACATTCCACTTTCGCTGAGATTCTCCCACTTCAATCCGTTTCCAAGGAACGCAGAGTGAGAGAACTCATATAATCCACGGTACAAAGAAAAGCCGGGATACAACTCCATGGCAAGAATAGCCATTTCTGTAAACGTATATATTAGTTACTCAATAGTCATTAATATGTTACATGTGTATTTGTTTTTCAAGGTATTGATCTTGTTAACTTACCAGAGAATGAGGGATTTTCAAGCAGTGCTACGAAGAGAAAGTTGCCCAAGAGCCCAGTAGCAAACACCAATATGTAAGCAATGACTACAATAAAACTCAAAAAAAATCAAGAGGCCGTTGATATATCACTCAGGTATTTGAGATCAAACATAATTCTTGAGAAGATTATGAAATGTGATGTTAGTACCTGTTGCAGTCTTAACCTTTGAGAATATTGAAGAAGCTAAAAAGGCGAAGGAGATTTGCAGATTTATGAAGATAAAATAGAAAACGAACTGGATGCTGTAGTCATTAAGCCGGAAGTACCTCAGTCCTATAGCTGATCCGAATATTACGAAAGAAACAACGTAAAACATAGATATCATAAGAAAATAGGCATAGGAAATCATCCAATATGGACCATTTCCTAGACCGTGCATCTTCATTATAATTCTTAGACGCTGTTGTTTCTCGTACACCAATGAAGTCAAGATCACCTGCAAGAGATTCACAGAGACTGGGATGAATTTGTTCTTTTTGATGCTTGTAATGAATTAAAGTATTCAAGTACTGTACAAGTAACTTACAGGGAACAGAAGAAGAACAACCCAAGTGAAAAAAAGCGGGCCAAGCAAGGACGCAATATCTGGATTTGATGTAGTTTGTTGTTTAGGAACCTCTTTGACAAACTCGAATAATATCCTTGTCCCTGGGCCTTTCAGAAACTTAAGATAAGCATTTGATACCTGCGGTTTTGCAAGGTGTGAATATTGGACTGCTTCATTTTAAGAAACATATAAAAGAGCATACTTTAAGCTTCATACCAGATTGATCAAGCGAGGAACTCGAACCAAAGCCTCACTTAAATAACCATAGCTGTTTGTTGAATTATACCAGATGGTCACATCGAAGTTGTTTCTATCCGAACTCGAAAAATCGAAAGCTAAAAATAAAAGAACCTATCAGGAATCACAGCTGAGTACTAAGCATATACATATAGACAGAAAATTTAGCCAACCTGCAGCAATTTCATTTGTCATCCGCTCAGAATTTCCTCTCCAATTACCCCTGAAAAGCTCATCATTGACCTCAACAGAGCTATTTCTCCAAAGACAGAACCCTTTAACACACTGCACCTCTGAGATGTAAAGAACAACCACTAAGTTAATCATAAGTCTCATCAGTGTTTAATTGACATATTTGAACATCAAGAAGAATAAAAATACCCGTTTGAATGTTTCCTAATGAGAGTGGCCATGTAGAGTTTGGATTGCAGTGAGATTGGATATTATAGATGGGAACATCGTAATCAATCCCTGGATCGTTATAATTGTTTAGGCCTGCTGGGAGTATTGAACCCTGAAAATAATCATGACCTTCAGTAAAAACAAAAAGCTATAAAACATTGAGATAAGATATGTCTGCAATTTATTGATGGAATGAAACAGCAAACATACCAAGACATTGTTGGCTAAACTTGACAAAAGGTCGGACTTATTCACGGCAAGCGAATCGCTAAAGATATTTCTGGATAAAGCTGAAGAAACAACAACAACAACACAGCTTATGATTACTTTCACAGCGACCTAACAAACATATAGAGAAATATATCAAGGAAGTATATATATACCTTTACCAAGAGAATGATTATTTCCAGTAAGAAGTATAGTTACAGGACAAGTTCCTGCTTTTCTACAGGATCTGTCAGGCAGGTCTTCGTAGGAAAAGAAATCAGCTTTGACAGCACGAGATCCAGGATCTGGAATATCTAACATTGGAGGCAACAATGGAGGATTTGGAATGGGACAACCTTCACCATATAAATCATCTGTACTATCACATGTACTCATATCCGAGGACTTCTTCATCACAGCATCGAGCAAGAGTTGAAACGCTAGGAGAAGTAAACAAAGGAAGAACGGAACAAGAACAAGCCTCACGTTCGTCCATATGTGTTTTCTCTGCCAAAAAAATCACATACGTGTTTTCATAAACAATAGTTTTTCATTTTTGCAGACAGTTTTGTTTCAGATTATATGATCGATCAAGTGTTTTTTTTTTTCACAGAATGTTGAACAGACAGATACGTACCTGGTAGGTCAAGTTTTTTCTAAGTAAAGCATTTGCTTGAGCCCAGAAACTGGCTTGACTAGAATCCGCCATTGATGAAGAGAGAAGCTTTGTTAGTCTTGAATTATTTTTAATAATTCTTTTTCTCCGTTTGGACTTCTCTTCTACTTTTTCTTCCGTTGAATTACTAATAAATCAAATCAAAGCATATTTGTATCAGAATTTTGTTGAATACAGTGTAAGAAACTGATAAATCACAATCACACCTATGTAATGGATACAGATTTGTCTTTCCAAAAATATCAAGAAGGAAATAAAAAAAATTGGAAGTTTTAAATTTAATATAGGAAAGGAAATCTATAAAATGAAGAATGTTATTTACAAATTAAGAAAACGCGTTTCTGTCATTAACGAAAAGCATGAATTGTTAGAACAATTGGAAAAATATATTTATTTTCAGACATTAGATTTTGGTGAAAACTTTCTTTGTAGAGTAATGAGCAAAATTTGTATTTTTTTTTTAATTATAATAAATGAGTAACTTTAACCAGCTTTCAGAGACGTTTTCGTTAATCACAAGACACAACGTAATTAATTTCAAAGAAGAAGAAAAATAAAACGTTTAATCTTCTTCTTTTTCTTCATCGTCTTCCTCTGATCATGACTTTGCGAAGAGGCTTGCCGCTTTTTTATCAGCAATTTACAGCGTTGTTCAAAAAGAATCTATTGCTTTCATGGAGGAACAAGAGAGCCACGTGTCTTCATCTCTTCTCTTCCTTCTTCTTCATCCTTCTCATCTTTTCAATAGAGGAAGCGATGAAGGCGAGCGAAGTAACCTCTACTGTACACAGAAATGTCACAGATCCTAAGGCATTAGTCTCCCCTTCAATTCCGCCTTGTGAGGATAAGTTTTTCGTGAACCTTCCATGCTTTGACTTCGTGTGGAGTGGGAACCAGAGCCGTCGAGTGACTAATATTGTCTCTGCAATTATGGCTAACAATCCGGGAAGAAAAATTCCGAGCAATAAGGTTTGTTTTATTTTCTCTTTTTTTATTTATATGATTATGCAATTCTCTTGTAGTAAAAAATTCTCATGGTACAAACATTAATTCGTTGAAAAAAAAAGAAGATGATTCTGATGGGTTTTACTGTTCTAAATAGCTATGTCTCGTGTGTGGTGTGGTCTGTTCAGGTTCTATCATTCAAAGGGCCTAAGGAGGTAGATGCATGGTTTATGTCACATTCGTTGCAAGTTCCAGGAGCCTTACATTTTGTAGAAAAGAATGCTACAGTCATTAGCTATGGAATTCAAACGAATTCTTCCTCCACGAAAATCCGTGGTCGGAGTGAAGATCCAACGTTTAAGTTCCTTGTTCCTCTTCAAATCGCTGCAGAGCGTGAAATCGCAAGGTCCTTAATTGGAGGTACTATTTTTGAATCTTTTTGAGTTTAGACAAATTTGATGGCATGCTATATATATATATATATGCGGCTGCTTCTTATAGATTGTGACATGGAAAACGTCTTCAAACGTTTTCAGATCCAATGTTTAGTTGGGGTTTTGGATTTAAGGAATATGCGCGTCCAGCTATTGCTAGAAGAGCAACCACTTCTGCTTTGAATATTATGGGACCAGTGTTCTTTCTTGCATTCTCCATGTTTGGTTTTGTTCTTCAACTGGGTTCTTTGGTTACGGAGAAAGAGCTAAAACTTCGGCAAGCAATGACAATGATGGGTCTTTTTGATTCTGCTTATTGGTCGTCATGGCTCTCATGGGAAGGAATCCTTACTTTTGTCTCCTCACTCTTCTTGGTCCTCTTTGGAATGATGTTCCAATTTGATTTTTTCTTGAAGAACAGTTTTCTTGTTCTCTTCCTACTTTTTTTGCTTTTTCAGTTTAATATGGTAAAAACCTCATTCTTAGTTGTGTTCTTGATACTGATCAGCTTCTTCTGAGATATACCTGCATCATTTAAGAGTTTTACATCTAATGTGTTGCTAGATTAGCCTAGCATTCGTGCTATCAACTTTCATTAGCAAATCCTCTTCGGCAACAACTGTGGGCTTCCTTGTGTTTCTGATTGGTTTTGTAACACAGGTTTGTCCTCTGTTGCTAACATAGTATCTCAAATTGGTTCTTAAAGGTATGGATTCTTAATAATTTTAGTTTGAACTGCAGATTGTAACATCTACTGGATTCCCTTATTCAAGCGAACATTCGGTTGCCTACCGAGTGATATGGTCATTCTTTCCACCGAACACATTTTCTGCAGGCCTGCAGCTGATTTTTGAAGTGACATCCACTCCTGAAAACTCTGGAATTAGTTGGAGTGAAAGAGCAATGTGTTCAGCGGTTGATACCACTTGCATTCTTACAATTGTATGTCAACCTATCGAGATAGATTTGATCTAATTGTTTCTATCATCCTCTGACCAATATATCTTCCTGAATTTTTGGCAGAAAAAAATTTACATATGGATGGTGGGGACATTCTTTTTCTGGTTTGTATTAGCTATCTACTTCGACAATATTATTCCCAATGCATCTGGTGTGAGGAAGTCGATCTTCTACTTTATGAAACCTAGTTATTGGACTGGCAAAGAAGGCAACAAAGTGGAAGGTATTCTTCTATTGTAGTAATAAAACCTCTTGTGTGTTTGGAAAAACACAAGCCAACATGTCTCCACTTTTCAGAAGGGAGCATTTGTAGTTGCATTGGTTCAGTTCCACATATAGAGCACACTAAGCCAGATGACGAAGATGTGCTTCAAGAGGAGACTTTAGTTAAACAACAAGCTTTGGATGGAATAGTTGATCCTAACATTGCAGTTCAGATACATGGTCTTGCAAAGACATATCCTGGAACAACAAAGTTTGGATGCTGCAAATGCAAAAAAACTGCCCCTTTTCATGCTGTAAAGGTATACTCTTTGCCAAAGTTGTTCGTCGTGAACTTGAGAATAATGTATTACAACAGTTCCATATATTTTTCAGCTAATTCATGGTAAATATTCAGGGTTTGTGGATTAATATTGCCAAAGATCAGTTGTTTTGCCTTCTGGGACCCAATGGCGCAGGGAAAACAACTACTATAAGTTGTTTAACTGGCATAAATCCAATCACTGGTGGAGATGGTAAGAAAGTTTGTTCACCTTTGTGTTTGTGAATTTGGATGAAGCTTGTTGTTGGAGAAACTGAACCATTCTTAGAGGATCTATCTAATTAACTTAAACAGCAATAATTTATGGAGACTCCATTAGAAGCTCTGTTGGCATGTCCAACATTCGTAAAATGATAGGAGTTTGTCCTCAGGTAGGGTCAATTTCTTCATCCATTGTCATTTAAGACTAGAACAATCTAATTTATATGTATGCTTAAAATGGGTTATGTCTTTCACTCTCTGTTCTTACAGTTTGATATTCTTTGGGATGCTTTATTTGGTGAAGAGCACCTTCACCTCTTTGCTAGCATCAAAGGGTTGCCACCAACATCGATCGAATCGGTACATGTCACTAATATAGATATATCTACTCCATCATTCACTCATTTATATTACAAACTGTTTGATTTGATATGAATCTCTTGCTAGTCATAAGTTTCCTAAGCATCCATTCTCTTTTACAGGTTGCAGAGAAGTTACTGGCTGATGTAAAACTAACAGAAGCAGCGAAAATTAGAGCAGGAAGTTACAGTGGTGGAATGAAACGCAGACTCAGTGTTGCAATAGCACTCATTGGTGATCCCAAGCTGGTTTTTCTAGATGAACCGGTCTTGCAACCAAACATTTCCTCTTTAAGATATGTGTTTACATACACACATCGAATTTTTGCTTTTGTGTTAATGTCTAAGCTATGCTTTTGTGGATTGCAGACAACAGGAATGGACCCTATAACGAGAAGACATGTGTGGGACATTATACAACAATCAAAGAGTGGTCGTGCCATCATACTAACGACACATTCTATGGAGGAAGCTGATATTTTAGGTGACAGAATAGGGATCATGGCTAAGGGCAGGCTCCGTTGCATTGGAACCTCAATCAGACTAAAATCCCGCTTTGGCACTGGTTTTGTTACAACTGTTAGCTTCCTCGAAAACAAAAACATCGGTGCTGGAACTTCAACCGAGCCATTAAAAAGATTCTTTAAGGAGGTATGTATGTATTCACCCTCAAGTTTTGTACCCTCATTAATTTGTTTGATTAATTAGCTAAAACTCTAATGCTTTAACCACTCAATAATATATTTTGCAGCATCTGAGAGTTGAGCCAAGTGAAGAGAACAAAGCTTTCATGACTTTTATTATCCCCCATGACAAAGAGAAACTTTTGACGGTAACCATTTACAAGCTGTGTTAAAAAAAAAACCATTTACAAGCTCTCATCTCATATTGGTCTTATGCGTGACATATATATTTCATATTCTTGTGAATGAATTAGGGATTTTTTGAGGAGCTACAAGATCGAGAATCTGAATTTGGAATCGCGGACATCCAGCTTGGGTTGGCCACTCTTGAAGAAGTGTTTCTGAACATCTCAAGAAGGGCTGAACTAGAAAGTGCAACAACTGAAGGAACCATGGTCACTCTAGCAATAGAATCAGGCATCTCAGTCGAGGTAAAAATCTACAAAGCTAATAGAGACGATAAACTTCACATGTAGACGTCGTTTATTTGCATCATTGAGACATGAAGTTATAGTTACAGAACAAACTCAATGTACAGGTACCTGTTGGAGCAAGATTCGTAGGTCTCCCTGGAACAGAAAACACAGAGAATCCTAGAGGAGTAATGGTGGAAGTGTATTGGCAACAAGATGGGTCGGGATCAATGTGCATCTCTGGACACTCGCCGGAAATACGGGTCCCAGAGAATGTTCCGGTGATATATGAACCATCGTCACAAGTATTAGGACATGGACAGAGACGCGTTCGGGGTATTGTGATTGATTATGATTATACAAACTAATATTCCCTTTGCGAGAACTGTGAAATCTCCATGTGAATTCTTTTCTTACATACGATGGGATTTAAAGACTAGTCATGGAAAATACTCAGAAAATCACTCACATGGAATTACAATGAAGTGGCCTACTTTGAATGAGCTAGAGACTGTGATGTAGTTCGTAGAGAGTTACAATAACGGGGTTTTAGGTTATTTTATTTTATTTTTTTCCCATAAGACAACGTTTTATTGATAATAGACCCAAATGGATCAATATTACAGAAGATTAAAAAAAGATAAAGTAGGCTGGAATACAAATGGGCCTGAAACAAAGAAAACGCTAGGAAAATAACGTGGCAAAACAGCTACTCCTTCGGCACTCAAGCCACCATGTGTCATCGGAAGGAGATTTGTCATGCAATTCGCCGGCAATTCATTAAGTAATCGCCTCAGAAGCTTCATTGCAAGTCATGTTTCTTCTCCCTTCCTTAGTCGCATCATTCAAAAGTGGGCAATTTGACATGCCCAATATGTGATTCAAACGACGTCAAGTTTCACATAGATCTCGACACTGAGACTAATCATCATCAATGTTTATGCATGCACCATCAAACAACACTTAGCACTTGACCATGATTTAACTTACAATTAATAGAAAAGACTTTGATGAGTGGAGGTGGATAGGATTAGAAGATAGACATTGTTGAGATCTAAATGCATGAAGCAAAGTGATCAACAAAGAGATAAACGATAAAATCAAAATTAGCAGCTGAAAGGTATTCAACATCTACAAAAGATCCGAGAAGTTGATCGGAGACCAAGACGGACCCGAGAGGTATATCAGCGACCAAGACGAACCCGAAAGGTTAATCAGAAATTGAGCTGGAATCCGAGATCCGGAATGATTCGTGAGAGATCAAAATCAATTTCTGTGCTATAAAGATATCTTGCCTATTTCTCTGAAAGATTGAAATGGGAGAAGAGAAATTGAAGATGAAAGGATCATCTCAATAGTTATAATCTCATTTTCTCTAAAAGTTTTGTTTTAGAGAAGAGAAAAGGATGTGAAAAGGTACAAAATAGAGAGAAATTCTCTCTCTAGAGAAGAGAGAGAGGAAATCAATTTTGGGTTATTTTTATGAGTGATAATAATTTTTATGTTTACTATTTATATTCATAATTATTAGGTTAAGAGAATGTGAAGTTAGTTGGTCTCAAAACTAGAAACCCTATAATAATTGAAAATTAATAATAGCTTATAAGAGTCAAAGAACTTATCAGAAGATCGATCAACAGGTTGATAATTAAACATACATCTGAGTGGGATTCCTCTATAGAACCTCTAGCTAGCAATAGACGTTGATGTCAACATACGTACTTCACACCTGTTACGTATGGATTGATTAGTTCTGCACATGGAATTTTGGAATAATTTATGTTATATTAAATAATAGGGTGGTTAACAGGTTTCTATAAATAGCCAAAAATCCAAAAATTGAAGTGTACACACTGCTCCTTACCAAAGCAGGGCTGTTTCAAAGAATGTTTACTTGAAAGGCTTAATTTTTCTCTGATTAATATTGGAGAATTAGAGCTCGTTTTTGGGTTTGGAAGCAGGACTGTCTTTGTCTTCAGGACTGCCTTGTCCATTAACACTAACATAATCAATTCCAAAAGATGAGAGATCAATAGATTTCCCATTTCTCTCAGAGGCTGCCTTCACGAATAGACCGATAGATCGAGCCCATTTAATCATAGCTCCGAAACATTCTTTCCTTGGTTCAAAATTTATCTCCTCTGAACCGTGCTTCCTCATGTCAACCAAAACTTTTCCCATTGACAACAAACCATCCAACATCCTCCAGTAATCAACCTATACGTCAGAAAAGATCAATAGATTTAATTATCGTATAAAACCAGGAAGAACATGTGTTATATTATATTATAACAATTAATGTCAAATATAAACTTACTGATGTTCCGCCTTTAGTACTAACCAAAGGAGTCACAGCCTTAAGAAGCATCTCAGATTTCCAAGCCATCTCGAACTTCATGTCTCTTGATCCAGGAGATGCAGATTTGAAGCATGCCATGAAGTCCTCCAACTTTGTAAAGAAATCCTTGAACTCTGTTGTCGCAGGACACTTGCTCTCCAGACTACCCAAAAAGTCTGACATACCTTTATATGCAAAAGGCTCAAAGTCTTTACCCATTTTGGGGAAATCCTTCAAGTAAAGGGGTAATGAGAACGTCTCTTGTGTTTCATACAGAGTTCTTTTAGAAGAAGAAGAAGAAAAGTCATAGTCAACTCCATAAACTGAGAGATCAATAGATTGCCCTTTTTTCTCAGTGGCTGTCTTCACAAACAGACCAATTGCTCGAGTCCATTTCACCATATTCCCAATCAATTCTTTTCTTTCTTCAAAAGTTAGCTCTGTTGAACCACACTTCTTCATCTCAACCAAATTCTTTCCTAATGACAACAAGCTATCCACCAGTCTCCATGAATCCGCCTACGTACCACCAAAAAAAAGCAAAATTAACATTTAATACTTGAAATATACTGCGACAGACATTACCATTAATGAAAACTTACTGTTATTCCGCTACCATCCATATTAGACATAGCTCTGAAGAGCCTGTCAGAACTTTTTGACATCTCGGACACGTTGTCTTTTGATCCAGGTGATCCCGAACTAAAACATGCCATGTATTCAAATTTGCAAAGAAGTCTATGAACTCTGCAGATTTAGGACATTTACTCTCTAGATCACTCATGAAGTCTGACATACCCTTAGATGCGAATGCGTCAAAATCTTTGCAAACTTTAGGGAAATTTTCCAAGTAATGGGGTAATGAAAAGGTTCCTTGTGTTTCATAGACACCGCTTAATGCCACAAGTAACATTACACATTCTGCTAATGAAATTCTTGCCATTTTTTTGTGTGTGTGTGAGATCTTCTTGTGTCCTTTTTCAATGTTGGTGTGTTTCTATGGTAACTAGATAGATAATTTATATAAATGTTATAAGACTCAAGATTTAACTTTTAAAATAAACTTAAATAAATATAGTCGATGAATTTAAGGTCATCAACAAAAAGTTCTATGGCTATTCGCTTTTTTCTGGATATATTTAGAAAGGATTAGTGACTTCTTCTTTTGCTTTTTTTTTTCTTTTTTTCTACTAATGTGAATCTATTCTTCAGTTACATTAAACATCGATTCTGAAATGATATAAGTCACACATATATATATATATACATATATACACCATATGATAATAGAAAGAAGAGAAAAAGGGATTGTTGCAATTTTAAAGGTCCAAGAAAGCAAGATAGCTCATAGGTATCGACCATCAGTGTTGACCCTTTGCTTCCCTTTTGTTCCGTTGCAGTTGAACACATCTGGGTTGGATCAGACGTTGTTTTCTTCGTTCAGCCATTTCTTGTCCTTCCAAATTGGTGTTAAGTCCGTGTTGTGGCAAATGCTTTTGAACCAGCGAATGGGATGTCGCCACATCAGCTCTGATTGAAACAAAGACTTGGTCCACTCTTTTCTTCATGCCACGTCATCTTTTTTTGCTGGATCACGTGTTCTTTCATTCTCCCCCTTTGTATTTGAATGTGTCAACTCAAGCTACTGGTAAAACAGAACTCAAACAAGCACATAGTACACAGACATATAGCACAGAGGGATTGAAGCACAACTGCTAGTACTCAGATAGCAAGCCAAAAACAACCAATTTCTATTGAGGTAAAAACCAACCATCCATTTCCAACAGCACAGACCTATACTAGTAAGTTCACAACAGCCAAGAGACAATTCAGTTCATAACCTATCTACTTCCATCCAATCTAGACAACCTACGACATTTAAAACAACATTAAACAGGTAATGGTTCTCCCCTTGCTTGAGTGAACAGTCAGAGACAAATAGTTTAGACAGACTGAAGTATTACGGAGATAGGAAATCATGAGGCAAACATTTGCTTCAAAGATACTCATAAACACACATTAGTCACACAGGCGGTTTCTCACAAGAAAGTCTTATATTCACAAATCAGAAACACATGTCTAGATAAGCATCACATGCCAAAGACTTTCAATCAGCTTTAGTACTACAATGAATAAGTCACTAGGAAGTGCCTAAAAGTGAAAATGTGTTCAATAGAGCTTGTGTGCTGTAGCGAATTAATACATGATTTTCAGAAGAGCAAGCACCTCATTGTAAGAGAACTGAATGACCCTCGAGAGACTGAGCATGTGACCAGAGAACCAGCATATCCTTTATGATAATCAAGATTAAGAAGCTTTTTCAGGTATATAAGACACAAGTACCCATAGCAAGGAAGACTCACTATCTTAGCAAGATGTGTATAGTGAATTTTGGTACAACACTGCACTTGTGGGTTTTGTAAAAGAAACATCAAGCCATCAACCCAACAAGGTAGCTATTTCTCATTTTTGAGGAGCTTTCACACTTACTGATCAACTCAGAGAGTCTACACATCACCATACAAACATGAGAACCACTTATAGAGATACATGTACACCCCTAGTCCTACAGCCATTGATAATATCCCCCTCTTTTTGTTTTTTTTATTAATTATTTTTGAAAAGAAATAACAACTAGTTACCCTTTGTAAACTACTCGTTCTATTTTTGTAATGCATAAAGAAAGACAACCTCGAATACCTCTGTAAAACGATACTGAGACCCGCATGAGGAGCAACTTTTTCTCTGAGTTGAATTGCCTACAAGAGGTTTTGTGTTGTGGGAGTTGTGTCCAAGGAAAAAAAAAACAAGTACAACTATTGTATTAATCTGCACAAACACACACACTGTTCACAAATACCAAGTGCCTTCTTTAAATTCAAAAATGTGTTCAATTTCAATGGTTTTGTGAATATATCAGCCAATTGATTCTCTGATGCAACATGAGTGATCTCTACATGTTTATCCTCTACTAACTCACGAATGAAATGATGCCTAATATCAACATGCTTAGTCCTAGAATGTTGTACATGGTTTTTTGATATGTTTATAGCATTCATGTTATCACAATGCACAAGAATGGTATTTGAAATCACACTGTAATCTACAAGCATTTGTTTCATCCATATGAGTTGAGCACAACAACCACCTAGTGCAATATATTCAACTTCTGCAGTAGATAGAGTGACACAAACCTATTTCTTACTATGCCAAGATACAAGATTATTTCCAAGAAAGAAACACCCACCTGATGTACTCCTCATGTCATCGATAATTCCTGCCCAATCAGCATCACATAACCCTGCCAAGTTGTGGTTCATTTGCTTAGTGTAGGATAGACCATGATCTGATTTACCTTTGACATATTTTATAATCTGTTCAGTAGTAGCCATATGAAACTGTTTTGGATTAGCTTGGTACCGTGCACAAATTCCCACACTGAAACACAAGTCTGGTCTACTAGTTGTGAGGTAAAGAAGACTTCCTATCATGGCTCGGTAGAGTTTCTCATCCACATACTACCCATCTTCATCTCGAGCTAACTTACTGGTTGTACTCATTGGAGTTCTCGCTGATTTGCTTGTCTAAATATCAAACTGCTTCACTAGATTCTTAGCATAGGTACTTGGTGACACAAAGATTCATGCATCAGACTACTGAACCTGTAATCCCATAAAATAGTTCAGCTCACCCACCATGCTCATATCAAACTCCTTTGTCATAAGTTTGACAAACCAGTCAACATTATTCTTGTTTGTGCTTCCAAATAAAATATCACCCACGTACACTAGTACAACCATAATGCTTTTGCCATCTCGCTGAATAAAAAGAGTCTTATCTACTGATCCTCTATTGAAGCTAAGGAATCTAGGTGAATCTTTCATACCAGGCTCTTGGTGCCTATTTCAGACCGTAGAGAGATTTTTCGAGCTCATAGACATGCTCAGGATGCTTAGGATCTTCAAAACCTCTTGGTTGTGACATATATACTTCTTCTTGTAACAATCTGTTAAGGAAGGCACTCTTAACATCCAATCTGGTACAAGCAAAAATTTAAAAGACGGATTGATTCCAATCTTGCCACTTGTGCAAAGGTCTCATCAAAATCAATTCCTTCAATATGTGAGTACCCTTGGGCTACAATTCTAGCCTTGTTCCTTATTACATTCCCATCACCATCTATTTTTTTCTTAATTATCCACTTGGTACCAAATACGTTGATGCCTGTAGGCTTGATCACCAAGTCCCAAACATCATTTCTGTGAAACAGTTCAAGTTCTTCTTGACATGCTCTTAGTTAGTACTCATCAGTTAGTGCAACTTTGATATCTGTGGGTTCAATATCCGAGAAAAAGCAAGAGTACTTAATCATTTCTCTGAAGTCAATCTGTTTACCACTAGTAACCCTCTGATCCATGTTTCCAATAATATCTGCCTATGAATGGTTTCAGTGAACTCTGAACTGCTCTGTAGTGCTGACGTCCAAACAACCATTCTCTTGTGTCACCTTATCTTATATTTTACCAACTCTTTCTAGTACATGATCAAGAATTTGTTCTGCAAAATCAAGTTATGTGACTGGAACCATGACAAACCTGTGGGCTTCATCAAACACAATGTTGATTGATTCCATGACCATCCTTGATTGTTTATTGTAAACTTTCTATGCCATGTTGTTAAAGGCATACCCTAGAAATATGCCTTCATCACTTCTTGACTCGAACTTTCCCAATTGATCTTGTCGTTCAATATGTAACACACAGGATAACGCCTTATTTCTTAATGAAATTTTACCGCAGTGCCAATTTCTTAATGAACATTTGAACCCGTCTTAAATTTCAATCCGTTGCTTAAAATTTTAAAAAACCTACATGAACTATCTAATTGTGACATATTTCTATATTGACCCTTAGCTACATTTTTTTGTATTTTTTTCGATTTTTTTCGTAGTTTTTTTCGGCCGTACACGTGTCGCTTAAATCAATCGTACATGTCACCTAAAGATTGAATGACGGAGACTTAACCATTGACTAACGGAACTAACAGTCAATTTAGAAATAGATCACAACTAGATAGTTCATGTAGGTTTTCTAAATTTGAAGCAACAATTAAAATTTAAGACGGGTTCAAAAGTTCATTAAGAAATCGGCACTGTGGTATTACTCTATTAAGAAATAAGGTGTTTTTCCCTGTAACACACACACACACCCAAACACATGAAAGTAACTCAAGTTATGTGTCTTGCCCTTCCATATTCCATATGGAGTCATCTAAGTACCAGGTTTCACGTACACACGATTTACCACATAACATACAGTGCTAATAGCTTCAACCCAGAACCTAGTTGGAATATCATTTCCATATAGAATAGCTCAAGCCATCTCCTGAAGTGTACGATTCTTGCGTTCCATAAAACTATTTTGTTGTGGTATCCTTGGGGCTGAGTACTGATGATGTATTCCCTGCTTCTAACAGAACTTATCTAAGTTCTCATTTTGGAACTTTCCTCCATGATCACTCATTGTAAATCTCGTGTAATTTTTTATTCAACCAAAAACTGAACTTCATTCATAACCGTGAATCTTATTTAATATAGATAAGAGAATCAGTGAAAAACTTAATCGAATCAATCAGTCTAACTAAACCAGAGTTTTGGTTAACTATAATTAAACCAAAGCTAACCAAAAACTAAAAACAATTAAACCATTCAAAACAAAGGTTTCATTTGACTTGAGATAACACTCTAACTTGAAACTTAACGCTCTAACTTGAGACATAACGCTCTAATTTGAGACTTAACGCTCTAACGTGAGACTTAACACTCTGTGACATTTAAGTTGAGGTTTCATGTCATCATGAGTCCTCCAATACTCCCTTCACGTTGGTGCGTGTAAGTTTTGAACACCCAACTTGGATAATAAAATCTGGAACTGATCACACGAGCTAAAGATTTTGTCATGATGTTTGCAAGCTGCTCTATTGTACGAACGTGTTGAAGAGTAATGAGTTTATCTTGAACTGCATCACAGAAATGGTGACAATCATACTCAATGTGTTTCGTTTGTTCGTGAAGCACATGATTTAAAGCTATATGTATCGTAGCCTTGCTATCGCATAATAGTTTAGTTAGATATGAATCAGAATTACCAAGATCAATAAGAAGACGTTGAAACCACATGATCTCACGAAGTACAGCAGCCATTGCACGATATTCAACCTCTGCAGAAGAGTGAGAAACAGTATCTAGCTTCTTAGTCTTCCATGAAACTAGCAAGTCACCTAACATCACAACATATCCACTAAAAGATCGACGAGTAAGAGGGCAAGAAGCCTAATATGAATCACACCAAATGGTAAGAGTAAGATCTTTATCAAATTTTAAAAGAATTCTTGCACCCAGAAAGCTTTTGAGATACCAAACTATTTGAAGAGCAACTGTCCAATGAGCCTCCCTTGGTGACTGCATAAACTGAGATAAAACATGGACTGAGTAGTTACATTCGGGTCGTGTGTTGGTGAGGTAAATTAATCTGCCAATCAATCTCCTGTATTTGGTTGGATCCTGAAGAAGAAGAGGTCCATCATCTTTAGCAAGTTTGTGATTCTGCTTTAAAGGAGTTGCAACAGGTCGAGAACCCAAATAACCATAATCCGCTATAATATCAAGCGCATACCTTCTTTGTGAAAGAAAAATACCATCTTTCCCTCTACTAACTTCAATTCCCAAAAAGTATTTGAGCTTTCCCAAGTCCTTCATGGAGAAACATTTACTCAAGTAGTCTTTGAAACGTTGGACAAAATAGTTATCAGATCCACAGATCAAGAGATCATCTACATAAACTAGATACCATATCTCCTATTTTATTCTTTGTGTATATAAAGAACGGGTAATTTTCATATGACTAAGTGAATCTAAACCTTAGTAATGCATCAAAGAGTTTTTTAAACAAGCACTAAGGTGCCTACTTCAATCCATTAAGTGATTTCTGCTGTCTGCTCACCTTGTTGGGACGAGAATGACGAAATCCAGGTGGCAGCTTCATGTACACCTCCTCTTCTAAGTCACCATGAAGAAATGCATTGTTTACGTCCATCTGAAACACATCCCAGCCTTTAGCAGCAACCAAATGCAACAAAGAACGAACTGTTGTCATTTTAACAACTGGTGCAAATCTTTCGAAATAGTATTCTCCTTCAACCTGATTGTTTCCTAGAACAACAAGACGGGCTTTGTATCGCTCGCTCTATTGTCCCATCCGAGTTGTTCTTCCTCTTGTAAACCCACTGAAATCCCAAAGCTACTCGATTTAGAGGTAAATCTACAATATCCTCTTCTTCAAAATGTTTCATTCTCAATGATCTTGGTCAGAAAAGCTCTGTGACTAGCAAATAATTTTTCATCACTATTAAAGATTGTTAAAGGATACAGATAACTACTTTCTTTTTCTAGTACAGAGTCAAGAGAAGGAAGAAGATCTAGTTCTCCATTGAACTGTATGCTGAATGTAGTCTTTGAAACGAACAAAAGGTTGTTGTATCCGACTACTCTTTCTTACATGAGGAGATTGAGAAGAAGAAGCTTCAACTTGAGATTGGTAGTCAAATCTGTACCATTTCGAAGGAATAGATGTATTAGTAATATTATCAGACGTTGCAGAAGAATCATTAGAAGTATGATCATGAGATGTAGTATCAGAAGTACGAGATGAGGTCTTAGTAGTAGGAACAAAATAAGGGATCATTGAGGAAGAAACTTCAGGTAAATCACTGCTCGCCCTTTCTACATTATATGCAGAAGAAACTTCAGGCAAATCATATTTTTCCCTCTTGGTCATATTTGAAACTGGTAACCAATTAGAATCTAATCCATCTAGATTGATTACATGAACAGAAGTAATATTCGTTGGGTCCGGTTCTTTTGGGTATGAAACTTTTATACCCATATAGGAACCACATATATTTTGGTTTGGTTCGGGTTCGGGTCAGTTCTGCTCGGTTCCGGGTCAGTTCGGGTCCATATTTCTATACCCATTTAGGAACCAAATACAATTCGGTTCGGTTCAAGTACCGATTCTTATTCGGGTCGGGTATAAATATTAGACAAATTTTTATGATTCCAATATATATTTGAGTATTTTATACCCAAAATACATTTATTTACACGAAAAATACCCGAATACCAAAAAATACCTAAATATCATAAATAGTTTTGAAAAAAGACCCTAAATTCTCATATATGTTTACATACTTTCGGGTTAATCGGGTACCCATTCGGGTATCGGTTTGGTACATGGTATTGCCCGATACCCGCGAGTATAGATAAAGAGGATCCAATAGATATTATTCTTGGTTTTGGGTACTACTCGGTACCCATTATTTTGGGTCGGTTTCGGTTTGGTTTTTTGGTTCCGGGTATTTTGCCTAGACCTAGGGATATCCAACAAATATGCAAAGTTTGCTTCGTTCAGCAAATTCGTCTCTGTTTTTCGGCATCTGATGGACATAACACGCAGATCCAAAGGTTCTGAGATGATTATAATCTAGTTTCCTGCCATTTAAAACTTCAAAAGGTGTTTTACCACTGTAAATTGAAGATGGAGTAATATTGATTAAATGAGTTGCTGTTAAAACAACTTCACCCCAAAAGGATACTAGAAGAGAACTCTAAGACAAAAAGGATCTAGCCACATTCAAGATGTGTCTATACTTTCTCTCTATTCTCCTATTTTGTTGGGGAGTATAAGCACATGACGTTTAATGAACTACTCCTTTTTGATTAAAGAAATTAGACAAACATAATAATTATGTTCCATTATCACTCCTTAATATTTTGATTGCTTTGCCATATTGAGTTTTGACATAGGCAAGAACTCAGTTAAGATATGTTTCACTTCATATTTTGATATCATGAGGTAAGTCCAAATAGCTCGAGAGAAATTATCGACTATTGTCCAAAATACACAGCACCACAAGAAGAGGGTGTCCTATAGGGACCCCCGACGTCACAGTGAATCAAGGAAAAAGATTCAATTGCTTTATTCATATTGTCTGGAAAAGGAGTTCTAGCTTGTTTAGACCTATAACACACATCACAAAACTGAGAATCGAAACTAGAAACGGTATTATTCATAAAAAGGAAAACGAGAAAGAGTAGAAGTAGATGGATGCCCAAGCCTAGAGTGCCAAAGAGAAGCATCTTGAGCAGTAGTCGCTGTGTTGACTTTGATTGTCTTGTTATTGAAGTAGTATACACCATCAAGCCTTCTACCTGCTCCATTCATCATCTTCGAGAAATGGTCCTGCAGTTCACACATAGTATCAGTGAACAAGGCAACACAAGCAGTCTCTTTCAATAAATTTACAATAGAGACAAGAGTACAGTTTAAAGCTAGAACAAAAAGAACTCTAGGTCAAGAGATAGAATGAGATAAAGCAAGAGTTCCAATATGGATAGCAAATGTTTTGCTTGTATCAGCAAATCCGACTACACAAGGAAAAATCTTATGAATGTTCTGCAAGCAAGAAAGGTTTCCTGTTATGTGATGTAATGCTCCAGTGTTGAGTATCACATCACCAACACCGTTCTTACGTGAGAGTTTGTCATGATTTCCTGTTTCTTGCACAGCTTTCTTCTCACTCAGAAGATTCTAAAGAAGCTTCCACTGTTCTGTACTCAGTTATGGAAAAACTGAACCGTTTGAGGTTGTTGCTTGTGTAGATCTTGCAGTAGCCATTTGAGGTTTCTTTTCTCTATCCTGAGACTGATTATTTCCTTTGTTTGCAGTCCTAGATCGATCCTGTTTTTCAAATCTTTCTATCCACCAGTCAGGGAATCCAACCAAATGCCAGCAATCTTTCTTTTCATGCCCAGATCTATCACAATATGAGCAATTTGTGTTACGGTTGGAACCAAGAATAGAGTTTTCACTCTTAGCAGCAACGGTTCGAGAAACACCACGTGCCAGAAAGCCCACTACATTTTGTTGTAGTCTCGATCTTGTGCTGATAATAATCTTTGCTCTTCATTCACAACACGAGAATACGCAGCAGCCAAAGTAGGAAAAGGATCAAGACCAATAATCATTGTACAAACGCTTCCAAACTTACCATCATCAAGTCCCATTGTGAACTAGTGTAACTTCTATTCCTCTTTTTCTTTTGAGATTTCTTTAGCAGCACCACATGTACAAAAAGGAAGAGGCCTATAGGTTTGAAGTTCTTCCCACAAATAGCATAAACTACCATAATACTCAATAACAGATTTCCATTCTGTTTACAAAAAGACAATTTTTCTTTAATTTGGTGAATACGAACTATACTCCCAAGTGAGAATCTTTCTTTCAATTCGGTTCACAACCGTTGATCATCAGAGATGAAAGGCACATGCAGTGGATTTCACCTTTGGTTCTATCGACGTTCAGATCGAACCTACAACCATAGAATCTACAATTTGCCAGTTTTCGTAATCTTTATCCGGTGTTGCAGGTTTGCTCAAAGTTCTATTGATAAATCCTAGCTTCCTGTTTGCCTGTAAAGCATTCAAAAAATCAATCGACCATTCATTATAATTGACTCCATTTAACAAGATTGGCGATATCAAAGCTCCCAGATTTTCAGAGCTTGAAAAAGAGTACGGTGACATTGTCATCGCAGAGGGAACAATCGCTCCTAGATCTTGATTGTCTGGATTCGCCACCAAGAGAAACCAGAAAACGTCGAGATAATCGCAAAGAAGAACTCAATTTTGTTTTGCAGAATCTCTCCGCTCTGATACCATATAAATCTCGTGTAATTTGTAATTCAACCAAAAATTGATCTGCATTCATGATTGTGAATGTTGTTTAATACTGATAAGAGAGTCGGTTAAAAACTTAACTAAATCAATCACTAAAGCTAAACCAGAGTTTTGGTTAACTCTAATTAAACTAAAGCTAACCACAAACTAAAAACAATTAAACCATTCGAACAAAGGTTTCATTTAACTTGAGACTTAACACCCTAACTTGGGACTTAACGCTCTAACTTGAGACTTAACACTCTGTGACATTTAACTTGAGGTTTCATGTCTTCATGAGTCCTCCAATACTCATGATCTGTACTATGCTTCCTTTCTCTATTTTCAGTTGCAAAGCAAGGATCTTCAAACTCTCAATTGTATCACACTTATCCATTAGAAACCTGACCCACGTGAACCTCGAGAAGTCATCAACTAAGACAAAGATGTAGTGTTTCCCATTGAGACTTTCAGTTTGAACTGGTCACATAAGGTCCATGTGTATCAACTCAAGAATCATCTTGGATGTTATCCCAGCCACTTTCTTGTGTTGAACCTTAATATGTTTCCCCTTGTTGCAACCACTGCACACTGCTATGTCCTTTTATTTGACGTGAGGAGTGACTCTCACAACCTGTGCATTTACCAGTTTTGTTAGACTCTGAAGATTCATATGCCCCATCCACCTATGCTACAACTGCAATTAAGATACCACAATGGAGTGACATGTTTCTGTTCTTTCCCACTTGTAAATGTTATTCTTGGTGTGTGACCCTGTTAGTACTGTATTTCCATTACATTCAACTACCTTGCAACTTGTCTTATTATATGTCACTTCCAGATCACTGTCTCAGAGTTAATGATATTAATCAAGTTAGCAGTCAGCCCATCTACATAGTACATGCTTGGCAATATTGGGAGATATACTCCATCAGTATCACCCTTGCCTCTTACTCTTCCATTGCTTCCACCTCCAAGAGTGACTTGAGGTCTAGCTGCTTTAGTATAGTTGCACACAGATGATTTACAACATGTCATTTGACGAGAGCACCCACTATCAAAGTACCAAGGATCATATTCCTGGCCTTTTGAAGAAGTGTAGGGTACATTTGCACGAAAACTTGTTTTTCCCCATTAGATAAATCAGTACTGTACCCACTACAGTGATCCTTCAGCTCTGTAAACAACTTGATGTACTGCAGATTCTCCTACTCTGTAGCTAGACTTCTATACAATTCTGACTTTGCTACTCATAAACTCATGTATTGGGATGACTCTGCATGACAACTCCTAAGCTTCCATACATTTTGGAGTCTAAATTTGATTTTATAGCATGTACTTTGAGCATGAACCACATTGGTACAATAAACTTAGTTTAATGAACCCTAAGTTGTGTACCGTATATGAGACTGTCTTGGAGGTGTTCTGGCACGAGTTGGTACATCACTATGACTTGCATATGCTTGTAATGCTTGGTTCCCAACTAACTTCACTGAGTTACTCCCACTTCCTTTAACAAACTTTACCATCTTCAGCAAACCTATATCTTTGACACAGCCTGCGTGATACCCCAGTCCAAACTGTTGTTTTCCAACAATGCCTAACCCAAGAATCTCATCAAGATTTTTTGTCACGTTGTTCAACATCATGATATTTTTATCCATATCTCTCAACGGATTCTGTAAGAGTATTACCTTTTTTTTTCTTGTTCAAACATGTTCAGCCACACAAGTACGGCATTCTCATCAGCATTAAAAGGATCAAGAGGTAGGTTATTGATAATAGGCTTTTTACCCTTTATGTTATCAAATCTATTGCAGTACAATAGGTATCGAACCAAAGTGCGTTACTATCACTAAGGGCATGGGGTACTATTCTAATTCAAGCAAAATCAAAACAAGGTGATTATGTCACAATCAACAACTAGCAGGATGAAAAACAGAGTGCTGCGAACAGAGAAATTTAACACAAAACAGAGTTATAGACTACAAGAAATGAATGATAAAAACGGGTTCATGAGGAGAGTAGAGTCAGCAATCTCAGCCTAACCATGGGTTTCGGGTCTTATCTAGCAACCTATTAGGCAAGTCTTAGGCTAAGGATTCAAGAACCAGACAATATAGTCATTCTCATGATCAAGACATCTTAATTCAAGTGTGACCTAACCAAATCTCTTGGTGATTACACACTCAGACTGGCATGAAGAAGCAATCCTAAACAACCAACTAACCCTCTGAACAACCAATCTCTTGGGTTAGAAAAGTTAATCCTAGATCAAACTAAGCCTAGCATATCATCAAACACCTTCTAGATATGACAGCTGTGAATCATCTTTCAAGTGATTAGGTTGAAACAAGCATTAAGATCATTCAATTTACAAGACCTATGATAGAATTTAAGCAAACAAGAGAGAAACCCCATGGTCGGACCTAAATCTACTCCATCTCCTTACAAAACCCTAAGCAAACTACTCACTAAGCATGATGGAAAGCACAAACTCAAGCATAGGAATAAAAGACATAATGAAAAACTACAATAGGAGCTAAAACGAGATAGATTAACTAAGCAAACTTGAGATTCAACAAGGATCAAAGGTTTTCATCAAAGAGGAAAAGAGGCATTACAAGGACAACTAGAAAAGTGCTTTTGATCTTGCCAAAAGGAGTAAATACTAGGTTACAACGTTTTTCGTTCTAAGGGGTATTTATAGATCCCCAAAATAAAAACCATAGTATGAGTCAGCATCACATAAGGTCGGTCAAAGGAATGAAGTCGGTGAGTGCTGCTTCACTGCTTACTAGCGAGTCAGAGTGGCGAATTACAACATTCAACTTCAGTCACTTCCAATATTCTCAGCTCGCTGGTCTCCAGGCGAGTCTGGGTGGCGAGTGCTCCAGGCGAGCTTGAGTGGCGAGTTCAACTAGAGAGGCATGTGAAATATTTAGTTTGCAAGGTCTTCTGTTCAGGCGCTTTGTCTTAGGCTGATCCTTGCAGTCTTTGTGCCAAATCCACTTCAAAATGCTCCAAATAGGCTCAAATGTACCTGAGATGCTCCAAATGCAACGTATATGCAACATGAATGCAGTGCAAGCTTAAAAAGATTCTAACATGCTGAAGATGCAGTAAGAATGAATGCAAATGAATATGAATTGTGCAGCTAAATTGAGGTAAAATGCATGTATATCAGTTATTAACCAGTGTTTCATTTTCTGTGGTTTCGAGTGCATATACATGAGCTTCCAGAGAAAGTTTCTCCCTAATCAACACCAGTTTGTCCTTACTCATCTTGACCCAGCTGTCATACAGCTTGCGGTAGTCCTCTTTCCTGTCAATTTCACTTTCTTCATTAGAGTCAGTGTCACTGTCTTCTCTAGCAGCAAAAACAACATAATTCTGGAGGTCTTCTCCATCATAGTCCTCATCTTCATAATCATTATCGCTCAAGTTTCTAACCAAGGCTTTGCCTTTTCGCTTGCTAGGACATTCCATCTTAGTGTGCCAAATTCCTTTACATTCAAAGCACTTCAATTCTTTGCGTTTTACCAGATGATACTCAGACTTAAAATGACATGTACCACCGTATTCATGACACACCATGTCATGCTATCCACTACTCTTTTCTCCTTCGGGGGGGGGGTGGAGAGGGTTCCAGTCTCCTTCTATGCAATTCTAGCTTTCAAATCCCTTGTACTAACACGCCTCAAAGCTTTTCCAAAGTTCCTGGCCAGCAAACTCATATCTTCCTTTATCTGTAATAGACCTTCCTATTAAGCCTCAACAACAAAAGCTATCCCTCTTCATATCTTCTGTTTGTCATCTGCAACCTCCATTTCTTTAGAATTCATCATCCCAACAAGTTCTTCAAACTTCATGATATCTGAGTTTCCCACAACCCTTATAACAGCCTTGTGTGCAACAAACTTCTGTGGAAGACAACACATAAGTTTCTTCACCAACTTATGTTCCTTATACATTTTACCTAGTCCTGCTGCCTCATTAGCTATAAAGCTTAGTTTGGAATTGAACTAGACTATGGTTTCATCTTCAGGCAACTTCAGCATCTCAAAAGTTGATGCAAGTTCATCAAGTCTGGTTCTTTCGACTATCTTGTTTCCTTCATGAGATTTTTGCAATATGTCCCAAGTTTCTTTGGCCAACTTGCACCCTTGTATAAGCTTGAACTTATTCTCGTCAACACCAGAAAAAGAGCATTTATAGCCTTTGCATTGTACTTGGAGAGATGCTTTTCTACATCAGTCCAATCATTCATTGATTCAGAACCTTTTGACCCCTTTCTATAACCACAAATGGTGGTTCCTAGTCTTCTTTAACTGCTGTCCACGCATACTCACCTTGACCACGAATGAGCTCCATCATCCTGACCTTCCAGTAACCGTAACCCTTGCCATCCAGTGTCAGTGTTTTTTGTAGTACCATAATGTCTGGTGTGTTCTCCATTCGTTCCTCAGGATCTACAACCTGTTTGAGTTATGAGCCTCTTGTTGGTTGAGTGGCTCTGATACCAAATGAAATAACCATAATGGAGCAGTAACACCAAAACTAACCCTGACTCAGGAAGTTTCTTAAAACTTTTGTATTTAAAATGAAATAAACAAATTACAGTCTGGTTTACTCAGATTTACACCGAACCAAACTAAGTTCAACACTGACCTATTCTGAACTACCCAAAGCCCTACAACTTTACAACCTTGTAGCTGTTGTAACTCTCTGTCGAACTCACTAGTTAACACAACACTACAGACTTGTAGTTGTTGTAACACAGTTCTAAACTCACTAGCTCATATAACAGTGCACACTTGCAGTTGTTGTAACTCTGTGAACTCTCTAGCTCACACAACACTACAAACTTATAGCTGTTGTAACACACTTGGTTTCACTCACCAAGCACACACTCAAAACTTAGAACTTTCAATTTTTTTCTAAAAATCTAACCCTCTTCAAGCAACTAAACACTCCTTATATAGCCTTAGCTCTTCTATGGGTTTCCCTTTGATCTTTGGAGCACTTCCAAAATGCTATGCTCCTCCTTTCTGTCGCATTGCCTTGCTGCTTTCTGCATCATGTAGAACTATCAGAGTTGACCCCTTGCTTCCCTCTGGTTTCGCTGCAATAGAACACATCCGGGTTGGGTCAGACTTTGCTTTCTTCGTTCAGCCATTTCTTGTCTTTCCAAATTGGTGTTAAATCCGTGTTGTGGCAAATGCTTTTGAACTAGCGAACGGGATGTTGC
This sequence comes from Lepidium africanum, assembly GCA_900406405.1. NCBI lineage: Eukaryota > Viridiplantae > Streptophyta > Magnoliopsida > Brassicales > Brassicaceae > Lepidium > Lepidium africanum. Next base: position 3,978 of record OVAX01000706.1, on the reverse strand, counting down.
CACATCAGCCCGATTGAAGCAAAGACTTGGTCCACTATATTCTTCACGTTATCTCTTTTTGTTGGATCACACTTTCATGAAAAATCTCACATGAATAAAACTCAATTTAAGATTTGTATACCTCTTAAGAAAAGTACTGAATTTTGGCCAAAGTCTTGGCTTTTGAATGGCATATACTATTCCTCCAGTTTCGACCTCTCTATACTTAATATCTTTCGCATTTTGCATAGACCATAGGAGACCTCGCCAATCTGCCACTAGCTTTATCTGGCTTGGAAGCATATCATCTCTTATGTGATGAAAAATTAACCCAGTAGAATTACTGGAAATCAATGACATACCGCACAAAGAAGGAGTTTTGACCTATGCCACTCCAATATTACGCTTAATCACAGTCGATGGAAAAGGAACCCACTGAAGGTTTAAAGCTCTACTATTGCGAGAAGGACCAACACAGTTATGGACTACAGTATTAGCATAGTTCCACTCGCCACATTCCTTAACATCTCTTGTGATCACAATATATGAGATTTTCCACCTAAAACCCTACCATTTTGTTGTTTCCATATACCCCAAAAGATCCACGAAATTGCCTTGTGTATAGGACTGCTTTGGCCATGATTGTTGATTTCTAGTAGCAGATTTTACATGTCTTATTCTATGCAGCTAGAATTCTGATACAACACATTTTGAATGTTTGTTTTCATCCATACTTGTTTTGTAATCTCACATTCAAAGACTACATGAAAAATCGATTCATCATGTAACTTGAATTTGAGCATAGCCTGTCAACCTACTTTCTGTCTATTCATAAACACTCCGCAATAGCTAAAGCACCAGATAACACCCTCTGGTGAAAAAACTTAATTATTTTTGGTTGAGTCTTACGTTCCTAGATTTTTTTTTGATTATGTTGGTTCTTTGTACCGTTGCATGCTCATGTTCAGACCATACCACAAGCTATGCCGCTACCCAACTTCCACTTTTCACGGTTTAATTTCCACCTTTGGATAGGCCCTAGATCCAAGAGTGACTCTTACTCAAACATGGTGGGAAAAACATGATGCAATGGATATCCGATGGTAAGAAAAGTTCTCGCAGTTAGTTCGTATTCCACTTCCCTTCATTGGTGATTATATCTGATACACTGAAATTGAGATTGATATTGGATTCCTTATTAAAAGGTCTTCTTGGCATATCATCCATGATCCATTTATCTAACCACACAAAAGTATCAATACCATTTTCAATTGTTTTCTGTAGTCCTCGAGTTAATAATTTATGTCTTAATATTATGCTTCTCCAAGCATAGGAGGGTCTAGATCCGAGATTGGCTTCTAGATATTTTGACTCGAGGAAGTATCTAGCTTTAAGGACTCCAGCAAGAAGAGCTTGTGGTTCGTTAAGAAGCTTTCAAGCCTGCTTAGCTAGAAGGGCTTGGTTAAATACCTCAATATCTCTAAGGCCTAACCCTCCTTGCTCTTTATAGCCTAACCATAAGCTTGTTATAGCACTAGTGAGCTTCTTGCATTGGAATTTGGTGAGTTTAAAGCAAGACATAGTGTACACCGGTAATGTGAAAACCACATACTTGAGAAATATCCCTTTGCCTCTTAATGACAAGGTCTTAGCATACAATCCATTTAATATGCTCTTCAAACACTCGATGATGTATGCCAAAATATCTCTTTTTGAACCTTTGAAACATTCCAATATACCTAAATATTTCCATTCACCTCTCTCTTGTGTTATACCAAGTGTAACACCCCGCTCCCAACCTGAGAGACAGCGTGTTATTCTTTGGTCTTACCAAAAACAACTCCTTTAAAAAAAATCCACCCACGATTAAAAACCTTGAACAAAGATCATGAAAAAGGGAGAAAAATGAGGGGTAAGTAAAAATACGCAGTGAGAATATCACTTCTGCCCACTGATTCACAAAGTTCTAACATAATTCATACAAAGTTTATCCTATGCACAATATGCAAACATATACAACTATTGTTTTTCAACAAGTTGTGCCAAACAGGTCGGATTGCCTACAGCCAATCAACTTCACACACATCGGCTCAACCATCCTCTAGATGGCTTTAGAGCCACTACAATCTATCATTTTATTTTCCATGGAAGTGACAGCCCGTAGCTTGATACATTCCATGACAAAAATTTATTCATGGAAGCGACATCATGTAGCTCGATACATTCCATGTCAACAATCTTTTATGGAAGCGACAGCCTGTAGCTCGATTCATTCCATTTTAACAGTCTTTTCATGGAAACTCCCATAGCTCGATTCATTCCATGTAAACAATATTTTATGGAAGTGACATCTCATAGCTCGATGCATTCCATTGCAACGATCTCTTTATGGATCTCGATACATTCCATATCAAATCATTAAGAGAATTTACATTAATCAATTCTCTTTCACTACACACAACTACCAATAGTAGATCTCTTCTAGATGTTCCATAATCACACACACACACACACACACATATATATATATATATATATACATATAGTTATAAATAATCACATCAATTGATCTTATTTTCACACAATCACCAAATATCATAGTATAATATCATATAAACCTAGATATATACATAATAATATTCCTAAATAAAATAAGATTAACGATTGTATAGATTAAAGAAAGGCTAAGGATTCACAGATCATATGCTCACCTTGGCCTAAAAGGAAAACAAATGAGAAACGTTGCGCTGGACTATAAATCGATTCTCTGATTTATTCTAACTTCAAAATCAGATCGAAACCAAATCTGAAAAGTAGATTCTTGGGGCTTTCCAACAACAGGTTGATCATTTTTTGGCTCCTTATGGATCACCGAGAAACTGCTTCTCAACATAGATGATCGTGGATTCGATCTCCAGATTTATTTCTTTGGAAACCACCATAACTTTTAGTCTAGAACTCCAAATTTGATTCAGCTTTAGGCTATAGGTCGATTTAGGAGTGTAGAATCTACTCACCAAAATTCAGTCGATTTTGAGTTGTATAACCCCTCTGTTTATCGTTTATTCTTCACGTGGTCAAATCAGAAATACATGGAAGATGATAGCTAAGCTTTATTTTAAATCTCTCATAGGAATCTCACACCAAGGTACAAGCCAAAGATCCTTCTTGTTATCAAATTTTTCCTTTTTTTCCAAAGGTAACTGCTGATTTGTTAATCTTAATAACTTGATCCGAAGCTTCACCATATAATCTCAGACATCTCATCAATTGAGTACACTCCTTAAAGGTAGAACGTCAAAGAAATAAATAAGCTATCGTCTGCAAACAAGAGTTGTTGGAGCTGGACTATCTTTTGTTAAACGCATACCCAAAATCTTCCCTTCATACTCCGTTTTCCACGTAGAATGTGTAAGACCTTCAACACACAAAATGAATATAAAGGGAGACAACGAGTCTCCTTGATGTATACTGTGTGCTTCACCATTGAGAAGAATGGAATACGACATAGAGCTTATACATTCCATAATCCATGAGATCCAAATACTACTAAAGCTCATCTTAGTGAAAAGTTCTTTTAATATTAACCACTCAACTTTGCCATGCTACGCCTTTGGCATATCCATTTTAATAGCTATAAAGTCATCAGTTCATCTTGGGTTGGTTTGAATGGCATGAACCATTTCATGAACTAGGAGTACATTATCAGATATGAGTCTTCCCGCCACAAATGCACCTTGAGTCTCTGAAACCAAACTCGGAAGACACCTTTTGAGGTGTGTTCTCATGATCCGAGAGACAATTTTATATGCAACCTAGCATAAGCTTAAAGGATGCAGATATGTTATCTTATTTGGAATCTGTTAAAGTGAATTGAATTTTTATTGAACGGAAAAAGTATACACACACACACGAACACACACTCTGTTTTGACTCTATTTTAAGACTCTAAAAAACAAACACACATCCATTCGTATGAACCAACACAATCATACGAAT
>OVAX01000705.1:0-67518 GCA_900406405.1 Lepidium africanum | reverse complement strand
AATTGCATTCAAAAACTGAAAAGGAAAGAGTTTTGATCTGGAAATTACAAAATGAGAGAATAAAAAATAAGTTCTAACACAAAAGAGGCATAAAAACGTGGATCCCTCGTTTCTGAATACAAAAGAGGGGTATTTATACCCTTAGTAACAAAACCCTAAAGAGTCAAAGTCAAGAAAAACATAAAGTTCATCCGAGTTCGCCATGTGACTCGGCCTCCGTGGGTGAGTCGGATAAAAAAAAATGTGATTCAGCTGCCAGCTCATCAATCCTCCTTTCATACTTAGCTCCAATTGGTTCCTCAAGACAAATTACTCTGACTCGGCCGAGTCCACCATCAATTGTAGCACATTCTTCTTGTCTCGGCCACCTGACTCATGTATCTTGGCCGAGTCCACCATAGCTCTAGCAAATCCTCTTGACTCGGCCATGTGATTCGGGTATTTAGGCAGAGTCATCCCACAATCTTAGCCAATCGTCCATCCTTGCTCACCTCTTGCATGATCTCGTCCCCAATGCGTCCAAAAGCTCCTGATAAAAACTCCAAAATGCACAATGTATGCAATGCAAGTGCAAACAATGCAAATAAACCAAAAAGAGCTTTAAAATGATGAATATGCTATGAATATGGACTATATTAGAGCTGTGAAATATGCTAAAATGCGTACACATCAATCCACCACTAAGAACTTGATTCATCTCGTAATTTCTGCAACACGGATTGCTAACTTGACCATTCCAATTGCATTGATCGTACTTCCATCGGACGCAGTCAGTGTTCTTTCCACCGGTTTGAGTCGAACGTCTGGTAGCGCCATTTTGTCCAATGTCTCTTTGAAGATTAAATCCACTGAACTTCTAGTATCAATGAGAATTCGAGATACGTCACAGTCGGCTACTCGTAATTTTACGACTAGCGGGTCGTTATATGGGAATCTTACTTCTTCGACATCCTTGGCGGTGAATGTTACCTCCGAATCCACCTTTCCTAAATTCTTAGCGACTGGTTTAAGGTTGATTGCTGCTACAACCTTTCGCTTGTACTTCTTGATCTACCTTATAGTGTCATCACAAAACTGTAATCCTCCCATGATCACGTTGACTTCCATACCTGGAGACCCTTGCTCATTGGTCTCCTCATCTTGTTTTTGCCGTTTAGGTTTTTCCTTAGCATTACCGCTCTGACTCGCTGTTTTGTAAGCTGCTTCTGGCAACTCAGCTTCTTTCCGTTTTTGCGCTTCCTACTTTTGAGTCTCTTTCTCCGAGAGATTTAGCTCGCCTTTGCTAATCTTTTTGGCAAGTAGTTCTTGCAGCAGTTTACAGTTTTAAGTGGAATGACCGGTTCTATTGTGGAATGCACAATACTCACTTCGATTGTAAGTATTGTTTAATGGTTTTTTACGAGCTGAGCTATTAGTTTCGCCGACTTGAAAAGCTGTTGCTGAGATTCTTTTTCCTCTGTAATTATGTTGTCTTGCCTCGTGATATTCCTATTTTGACTCCTTATAGCTCCTGAGTCTCGCTGAGTTTTCTGAGTTTTGGCGAGGATCTACTTTTCCTCCACGTAATCTGCATGCCTTGCTGCTCTGCAAAGGGCATCCAAGATCGTACTGGACCAGTTCACAAAAAAATCTCTCCTTAAGGCCTCGTCTATAACCATTCTAGTTCGTAGAGCCTTAATGGCTGTCATCACTGACTTTAGCTTTAATTAGAATTTACTTGAAGCGTCCGAGATACGACTTCAGAGACTCGTTAAATTCTTGCTTCAAGGACCTTAACTCCGCTGTAGAGGTGTCTTGGTTGACAAATATAGCATATTGCTTCATGAACAACTCGGCAAGTTGATTGAAGCTCTCAATCGACCCAGTAGGTAACTTGGTGAACCATACCAAAGCATCGCCAGTTAGGTTCTTGGCAAAGAGTTGACAGTAAGCCCCATCTTCCTTGTCGAGATTGTAACTCGTCCCATTCATCATGACGTTGAAGGCGCTTATAAACTCTATTGGGTCAGTGGTCTTGTCGTACGAAGGACATCTTAGTCTTGGTCCTCGATTTACCGAGACCCTTTTTAGTCTCGGTGCGAATGCCGAGTTTTGAGCTTGAGCCAGGATTCTCCCAATATTGAGTGCCGAGCTGGTCGCTTGATGGAATTGAGATCTCATGTCTTCCATCATTCTAAATACGGTTGCCGCGTCCAAGGTTGTCGGCAAATGCTGTCCTAGCACGTTCTGCGTCATAGATGGCCTGGTCCTGAGACGTTAGTTGGCTGTGGACTCTGCATTCCTCCGAACAAATTCCTCTGCACGCTAGCCAATACTTCTCCATGTGGCCTATTGGTTTGTAGACGAGAGACTACCCTCGTTTATCCAAGATCAATTCTATCAAATCTCTTCGCATGTCATTCGTCAGAAACTTCGTATTGCGCTATCAAGTTGCGCACCAAGTCCTCGATCGATGGTGGCCCTTCAGGTGGACCAGGGAGAACAGTAACTTCTCGAGATTCTTCTCTATTCTCTTCCCGAGTTTAAACAGAGTTAAAAGGTGATCCAAGACCCGGATCAATGTGTTCTTGGAGGCTAGGATTCCCCTTTTTTGGTGAGTTGATGGTAACTTCGTCTTCAATCATCATTTTCTTGGCGTGTACTCCTTTGTCCTGTGTAAAGAAGTCCTTCAATGTTGTCCCCACAAACGGCACCAACTGTTTGAACCGGGTCTAGCAAAGGGGGCTAAATCCAAAATTTTGGTTAAAGAGAGGGAAGAAAGGGCACGGACTCTTGAGAATCGAAGAGAAGAAGTATATTGCCAAAATAAAAAAAATGATTATCGAGTAGAGTTTATTAGCTTAATGTGTGTATCCAAAAGCTGATCCCCTGCTCAAAAGATATGCTCCTCTATTTATAGATCATAGAGGCGGTTACAAAATAGTTTGCAAAAAAGAAATATTACAATTGTCTAGATACAATCTTATCTAGAAGATTCTGGCTAGATTTTCGGAAATTTTCCATGTCATAATAGGAAAATTTTCATTTCTTTGTTTGATGACGTGTCGTCCGACTTCCTTCATACTTAGTGTGTTTCGGAGAAGAAATTCTTCCGAGTTGAGACTTCGATATTCTTTCCGAGTTCAAGATTTATAGAATATTTGCCTATTATTTCTCTTGGACCGAAGTAGGATCTCTGATCCACCTCCAACAATATATATGATGAATTTTTATATATGAAATTTCTTATTTAATAATTGTGTAAATTTTTTATATAAAAATGATCTGATATTGCTATTAGATATCAGTCAGTTAGAATGATCTTAACATATATAAATCTGTTAAGCGCCGTCTAAAGATCCATATATAAATCCTAACGGTTGTCATTCTCGATGACATAGAGCGTACAATAACTTTCTGCCTATGTTCTATTGGGAAGGCTTCTTCATATGATTTCTTGACTTAAATCCCCATTGCAAATGAAATCAAAGTTATACAACGTATTATGATGCACCAGGTAAAAGAAAGTTATAGAGAGAAGCATGATGCACAATTCGGAGGATCCGATGCTAGTGAACCGGAACTCCTCTGGGGTCTAAGAAAGGAAACAATCGGTGTGTCATGATTTTTATGGCAGAGAGCTTTGTCTCATTTTTTTACAAATCTTTTGATATTTTTGGTAAAGAATAATTAAATCTCATATAATATAACATATATATATTTGTATAAGTTAGTTATTCATTTTTATAAGTTAGTTATTAATCAAGAGTCACAACTTTTAGATTAACTTTTAGATTAAGATTAGATAGTTTTATGTCAAGAGTCATTTAACATTTCATTATAAGAGTTGTAAGTTAACTTTTAGTGAAAGTAGTTATTTAATTTACTTGTTTGGGTAGTTTATTTTTCAATAGTCACAAAGAAAAGATATAACTCTTCATGGTGACTGTTTGAAATCTATATAAAGATGGTATTATTGTGTTTGTAAAACATTCAAAGTTCCAGATGAATAAAAATATTATTTTGTTCTTCAAAGAGTGGAAAATGTTGATCATAGTCAAATATTCATTACTCTGTTTTGTTTATATGTTCTTACACTCTTATCTAGAAACATTAGTTTCTTAACATGGTATCGTAACTTTACGATTGAGAGGACAAAACAAAAGCACTAGTTTACACAATTCAACTAAGAGAAGAATTTTGACATTCGTTGAATCACAAAGGCAAGTCGAGAAATGCAAGGAACTTCACATCAATTAATTCTCATATTCGATGGGGAGAAGTAGGATTTCTGGAGCAATAAGATGACAACCATTCTTAGGACTAGAAAAATGGTATGTGCTTGAAGAAGGAGTACTAGTAGAACATGTACAAGAGAAACAAAGCCATGAAACGGCAAGGAAAAAATTTCTTAGAGAAGAAGTGATTACAATTACGATGACTTTGCAAATTTGCATATTTCCGTGACCGATCATATCTTCTAATATATTGCTGCTTCAACAACATCAAACGAGGTGTGTGATTCATTAAAGGATGAGTATCAAGGTTCCCCCCAAGTCAAGTTGGTGAAACTACAAACATCATGTATACAAAATGTTGAAGATGAATGATAATGAAGACATAAAGACATTCACTAGATAAGTCGATTTTTTTGGAGAATCAATTAACTTATTATAGTGATAAGAAGACTGATACCAATAGACCCAAAAGATACTTATCTCTCTCCAAACTAAGTTCGATAGTATTGTTATTGTAATGGAGCAAACTCGTGACTTGACTTCACTCACAAGGAAAGAACTATCCGGCATCATGTAAGCACATGAAGCAAGGTTGATAGAAAGAGAAGATCACACAAATAAAGGAGCCTTTTATGCACGCATTAAAGGAAAAGCATATGATTTCAAGAAGAGCAATGATAAGAGTCGAGTCGATCAAGGAAAGAAGTGGTGTGATTATTGGAGGAGAACTAATCACACAGAAGCTTATTGTTGGAAGAAATCAATGGATAATGATCATAGCAAGAAGCAAAAGAGTAACAAGGAATGTTACAATTGTGGTGAGGTCGACTATTACTTGAAAGGGTTCGCTCAATGAAAATAGCGAGCACATGTAAGTGTCGAAGAGGAAGGAGACTTTAGTGAAGATCACATGTTGTGTGCAAGTGAAGTGACAACAACATTAAAGAAAGATCTATGGTTAGTAGATAGTGGATGCCCTAACCATATGACTAAATATGAGAGATACTTCTCTAGACTCAATAGAAATATCAAGATCCCGATCAAAGTTGGAAATAGTGATATTGTGATGATCTCGGGTAAAAAAAGATGTTGAAGCATTGAGATCCTATGGCAAAAAGATTATCAGCAATGTTTTTTTGGTGCCTCGGTTGGAGAAGAACCTATTAAGTGTATCGCAAATCATCCTAAGTAGTTATCAAGTATGTTTTGAAGACAAAAGATGCATCATTTAGATGAAAGAACATAAAAGTTATGGACATTCCAATGACTGACGAGAGTTTCATAATCAAGTTAAGCCTAGTTAGAGAAGAAGTCAAGAAGACTTTTGTTCTACCTGTGAGTGATCAACATGTGACAAGAGAACAAATTGAAAGTGTCTCAGGTTATCAACAATATATTGAATACGATCGCATTGAAGAAGTTTAGAAACTTTACAGCCTCAAAGGACATACAAATTCGTGAGTGAATCATGTGTATACAAGAGTGGAGATTGATAAAGCGACTCAGAATATAAAAGCATGTTGCTATGTTCACGAAGAATGGAGAAAGGCTATGGAGGAAGAAACAGGAAAGATTGAGATGAAGAAGACTTGGTAACTAGTAGACAAAGAAAAACATTATAAGTGGGAAGTGGATTTACAAGATCAAACGGATGTACGTGGCAATCCGAGTAAGCACAAGGCAAGGCATTAAGCGCTTCAAAGTTTGAAAATCTTAGAAGAAAGCTTGGAGTGAAGAAGAGATATGATTAAGGTGTGTTGAAGGATAATTAAACCTCAAAATATAAAGCTCATATTTGTATAAGTTAGATTTTCAATTGTATTAGTTAATTAGTTATTAATAAGAGTCACTAATTTTTTTATTAAGAATATGTGGTTTTATGTCATTAGTCATAAATGAAAAATTATAACTTTTCGTTATAAGAGTTGTAAATTTTAGTAAAATTCTTATTTAATTTAATTGTTTGGTATTTTATATTTTTTTAAAGTCACAAAAAAGATGTAACTCATGTTGAAGATGTCATTATTGTGTTTGTAAAATCCAGATTAATAATCAGAGGAGCATATTGATCATAATCAATTATTCATTACTCTGTTTAGTTTATTTTTTCTTACTTTTTTTTTTTTTTTCAACATTGGATCGACAAGCCCCGATCCATAGCCTAAACCCCACCCCTAAAATTCATTTTTTAAGCTATCATAATGCAGCGGGTAGGAATCGAATCCTGGTGTCAAGTCATTAGTTGGATCATCCTAACCACCAGACTGAGAGCAACTTGACTTTTACTCTCTTATTTAGAAACATTAGTTTCTCAATGATGTAACAAAAAAAATTTAATATCTCAACAATTTTGTATCAGTAGTCTATTTTTTTTTTTTTTGTCAACATTAGAGCACACCTAACCGACCATTAGCCAAGTTTCTGCATAATACAGACATTGGGACTCAATCTCTGGATGTGTAAATGCGTCTGGTTTTAGTGGATTTACCGCCTGCCAGTAGACTAAAGTTCATTTTATCGGCAGTTTACTTTGTAAATTTGTATTTATTTATTTATTTATTCTGTTTTCTAGTTAATTATTCCTAACTCAATACGGAGATGCGATGCGATAATATGTGGTTTTACGTAAGAAATGTACGGACATTGATGACCTTGTGATTTGTACTATATGAAAAACGACTCTCCGGATCATAGTTAAGCCACATTCCGTTGAGACTTATTATCTCTATGGAATGAAATCGAAAATCTGCGATGTCAAGAATCACACGATATTCAACTTTATTCGCAAATCGATTTACAAATAAAATTATTTACCCGAATAAAGTAACTGTTTTGATTGTAAATGAAGAGGCCACGTAACCCACACACAGGAAACACAAGATTAAAAAAAAAAGATGAGAATTCTTCTGGACATATATTCCATACGATCTCGAGTCTTCGCGAAGGAATGAGATGCAACTATTATCTTCTGTTCATTATTTATGATAATTATATCGAAACCTATAACCTGAGATATATTGGTAAAATTAGAGGATATATGTTTACGCATAAATATATGTAATGTTTGGTGACCTGAAAAGGGAAAAAGTACACAGATGATCTAGCATGTATTAATGTGATAATTTATAAGGTTTATTTCTGTTTTTTTTGTCAATAATTAGATGGACAAGAACCGATCTATAGTCTAGCCCAAACCTTAAAATTTCTATTTAATCTAGCAACTGCGTAGAGGGGAGAAATCAAACTTTAAATGCCATACTCATTAGTTGGATCATCCTAACCATCCGATTGAGAAGAACTCGGCAAGCTGTATTTCTGTTTAAAATAAATTTTGTTTTGTGACATTGGAAATAGAAGGCTTACTATAAATAATCACATGCCATTATTCGTCCGTATCAAATATTCCTAACATCTAACAGAGGTTTTATTTTCTGTACGATATACCTAATTAATTGATATTTTTATTCATTAGGTGCAAGAGGCTAAGAGTCAAAAACGTGTAAACCGATCATAGCCTCAAATTCTTTTGGATATTTCCACTATCTTAAATTCATTCTTTAAAATGTGTTATTTATTTCGTGTTATAAAGTTGATTCTCTTGAAAGGTACTACATTGAAGGGATAATATGATAACTATACGTACCTTAGAAAGCTATATATAAGAGTTAAAGAGCCCTTATAGACCAGTCACCAAGTCGCAAACTCAAACTCTTTCTTATATTCATCCAACTTCAAGCTCTCTACAAGTTTTAGTTATAACTTATTTGTTCCAATTTTCGCCCTGAATCTCTCCATTTCAATCTAAAGATACCCATTTTCTGAACAGATTTTAACATTATAACACCAATGGAGAAGCTACAGAAGATGACCTCCGAGAAGTCGGTGGTGATCTTTAGCAAATCATCGTGTTGCATGTCTCACACAATCAAGACTCTCTTATTAGATTTTGGCGTGAACCCAACGATCTATGAGATTGATGAGATCAAAAGAGGAAAGGAAATAGAGCAAGTATTGGCTCAGCTTGGTTGCAGCCCAACCGTGCCGGTGGTGTACATAGGAGGACAGCTCGTTGGTGGAGCTAATCAAGTGATGAGTCTTCATCTCAATGGTTCTCTCGTTCCAATGCTTAAGCGCGTTGGTGCGTTATGGCTTTGATCTTAAAATAATGGGATACTTGTTATGCATTAAACGCAGCCTGATAATAATATATATAAAGAAAAAGTAATCAAAGATAACAAACAAACACATATACATTATATATATATATATATGTATATATTTTGTGGTATGAATGTATTGTGTATCTAAGTTTTGTAAGGGTACGATACCTACCTATCATATTCAAGTTTTCTGTACTCACAAACTTAAAAACCACTTTTTAATCTTAATTTATTATAAGAGGACAAAACATATTGAGAGTGAACGACATTTTAACAAAGGAAACTTCATTTAAATAGTTATAAATAACCATATAATTAGCATTCTACTACACATGTTATCCATTGTGTCCCTCTGTCTCTTGTCTCTGATAAATTAGATTTTTCTTTGGGTAAATTACTAAACTAGTCTTTTGTGATTTCTAATTGACTACAATAGTTCAAAAACATTTTTATTACAATTCTACTCTTTTTGTGATTTTAATAACGTTTTAACCATGTTCCCTTTGAAAAAAATTTATTACAAACTACCATTAATGAATAATTCCACGTCAGCAGACAGAAGACCTATGAAAATTTATTTTAATATTGTAGGTTACGTTGTCAAGTGATCTAGAATTTCAGTTTTTTTTTTGTTGTAGGTTTAAGTGCCTTATGTTATGTTGGTTTACAAGTTACAGTTTTTGGATTAAGTCCTTCTGCGTTTAGTTTCTTTATTGTAGGTTTTATTATCAAATGTGTCTAGTTGTGTAGGTTTTTCATTAAATTCATCTTGTTATATAGGTTTGTTTTCAGTTTGGTTTTTGGTTAAGGTTTCCGTTTTGTAGGTTTTGTTTTTTATTTGTTGTAGGCTTAAGGTTCCTTTGTTGTAAGTTTTTTGTAGTATCTTTTGTAGGTTTATTTATCAGTCATTGTAGGTTTTGTAGGACTGATTACTTTTCTCGAATTAGTTATCTTGTTATGTAGGTTTTGTTTTTGTTTGATGTAGGTTTTATGATTCTTTGTTGTAGGTTTGTATATGGTCTTTGTTGCAGGTTTATGTATCACTAATTGTAGGTTTTGTAGAATCAATTTCTCTTTCTTCTAGAATTAATTCTTTTGTTATGTGGGTTTTGTTTTCATTTGCTGTGGGTTTAATGATTCTTTCTTGTGGGTTTTTTATGGTTTTTTGTTATAGGTTTCTATAGTCTTCGTTGTAGCTTTATTTTTCATTTGTATGTTCGTTTTTTGTAGGTTTATATGTGTATAACATCCTTCTCTCAATTGTAGGTTTACATTTACGTCTTGTAGGTTTAACTATTTTGTTGTTGTCTATTTATCATATTACTAAGTTCTTATGCATTATAGTTTTACTAATTTAGAATTGTAATTTATTCTAGAGCCATTTTGTAGGTTTTACGTTTATTTACCGTAGGAAGTGAAAAAGACTATTCTACCCTAAAATTAATACACAACTACCTTTTCTTCAACTAACCAATAGCAGCGTATGCGACATATTTTCACCTTTTTCCACCTTCATTCAAGCTATAACCCTTTGAGCTTGTGTTGAATCTCTTGAGATGTATCAACTAAAATTAATTGGTGGAAACAGAGGGGTGAGGATAATCAATGGCTTTTTTATGTGGATAAATCTCATGGGAGCAAAAGCATCATGTTGGATGAAGGTACAAATCTAGAGGATTTAAAGCAACGGTGTTTGAAGCCTTTGGTTTGACTCAACGGTGTTATTACATAACTTTAAGTTATAGGTATCCTGATGCTGGTATGCGAAATTTACCACAAGATACTCCACCTATTTTCATGGAAGATAATAACGCAATTCGTGTGTTTCTGGAACAGTATTGGAGGGATTCAGGTCGGATCTGTGTACATTTTTATGAAAAATCAGACATGGAATCAGAGGTGATTGGAGTTGAATAAGTTGATGGTTGTAGGTTTGCTAATCAGTCTTGTAGGTTTATTGATCAGTCTTGTAAGTTGACTAAAAATGCAGATTATGAGAATGATAATGATGATTTAGCTGAAGAAAATGATAATGAGGATGAAGATGGGGAATTTAGATTTGACTATTGTGATGATCTAGATGGTGCAAGTTCAGGGGATGAAGACTATATAAGTAGTAGTCGAGTGAAGAACGATGAAAAATCTGAACGAATGACAAGTCTTCGCTCTAAGAAGAGGGGGATGTTATCAAGGGATGAGTATATAGGATTTAAATTAAGTGATGTTGACTTAGCGGTTTGGCAATTATTTTAAGTAAGGAGGAGTTGGTGACAAGGTTGAAGATTCTTGCACTTATGCATAGGTTGGATTTTGATGTTGTACCTTCAATAAAAGTATTCTTGTGGGTCAAATGTTGGGTGCCAGGATGCCAATGGAAACATCGTGCTTCGACAATTGATGAATCATCATGCTTCTACGTTATAATTTACGTGCATGAACACATGTGTTCCATAACTTAGCGATCATGTCGTGCAAGACAAGCAACTCCTTATATTCTAGATCGTCTATACATAGATTTCATGGGTGGTGTTGGTCCGTCGATTCTGCCGATCCATGTGGGTAATACTCATACTATACGTCTTTGTTGTAGGTGAAAAATTGGAAGGCTCATCTTACTTTAAGGGAAGCACAAATATTGGTAAGGAGAAAATCGGAGAGCAGTTTTGAAAAAATTCCCTCCTACTTATTTATGATAAGACAAGCAAATCCTAAAACTCTTATTAAGTTAAAAGTCGACATAGATCACAAATTCAAGTTCCTCTTCATTACTTTTGATGCAAGTATACATGGATTCCTATATATGAGGAAAGTTGTTGTGGTTGATGGGACTTATGGTTGATGGGACTTACGTGAGACCCGTACGTTTGTGCCTAATTAGAGTATTTATTAATTAATCTTTTTAGGTCTTATAAGTAAATAAAATCCTAGGTATATGTGTATATATATACATATAAAGCCGTAAAAAATCTTTAAAAACCGCTAAAGAGAAGAAACTCTAACCACCATATGATTTGATGACGTGAAGTAGAATGGATAAACGGAGAAGAAAACTGCCTTGGAATCAAAAGAAATTTGGTGTGTGTATTTCTGACTCAATGATCTAGGCGTAGCCGAAAGCGGAATCGAATTTGGAGTTTTGACACAACAGTTATGCTGGTTTCCCCAGGACAAAGATCTGCATATCAAATCCGTGATCACCTATGTTGAGAAGCAGTTTCCCGGAGAACCATAAGGATCCAGAAACTGATCAACCTATTTTTGGAAAGTCCCAAGAGTCTACTTCCAAGAATTGCTGTTCCATATGATTTTGAAGTTAAAGCTAATCGGCGAATCGACTTACAGTCTAGCGCGACGTTTCTCATATGTTTCCATTTAGACCAAGGTGAGAGTGTAATTTGTGGAAATACAATTTCATGTTTCTTTTTGATGCTTCATGATGCATAAAATCTAGGGTTTGATGCAATGTTTGGTGCCATGTTTGATAATATGTTTGAGGTTGTGTGCATACAAGAAAACACAGCTAATTCCGACGACCATTTCCACATTTCTGACGAAAACTAACGGAAAATGGCTGTCGGAATAACGTCGTCAGAGATAAAGTTTCTGTCGGAAGCCATCAGGCGTAACTGATGGAAACCGACCGTAGTAATCGATGAATATCCCATCGGTGTCCGTCGGGGTTATGCTGTCAGTTACCATTGGTTTACTGCCGTCGGAGACCATTGGTTTTAGACCCGTCAGAAACCGTCAGTTTATGACCGTCGAAGACCGTTGGATTTCGCCTGTCAGAAATTGTTGGTTTTGTGACCGTTGATTATTGACCCGTCGGAAACCGTCAGTTTATGGCCGTCGAAGACCATCGGTTTTATACTCGTTGGAAAGAACAAAATAAGAATTTCATAAGAACAACAAGAACAAAGTAAGAAAGAGGGAGAGAGAATTCTGGATTTAGCTAAAAGAGGCGAAAACTAGGTTAAGGATTCCATCCTCCCTTTCGCTAAAACAAGAGTATTTATAGGGCTAAAACACATAAGCCCAAGATTTAGTCAACAAAAAAGTAAAGTCGGTCAAAATAAATGAAGTCGGTGCGTATCGCTTCAGGGTGGATTGCGAGTGCAAGTGGCGAGTTAGAGGGTCCAGCTTCAGGCTCAAATGCTGCAAATGACTTGCACTCGCCTGTGTATGGCGAGTGCAAGTGGCGAGTGCTCGAAGAATCTGGCTTCTAGCTCAGCTTGAATGTCCAACTCGCTAGTGCATGGCGAGTGTATTAGGCGAGCTATATCAACTTGGCTTGCAAAATCTTCAGTTTTGAGGTTTAAGCTTCAGCTCTTCAGTTTCAGGCCTAACTTGCTATCTTCAGACTTGTTTGCTCCAAAATGCTCCGAATTGCTCCATTGTTCCTAAAATGCTCCAAATGCTATGCAAATGCAAAAATGGCCTAAATGGGACTTTAAAATGCATAGTATGGAACGTGAATGAGTGCAAACATATGCAAACTATGAAGCTAAAATGGGTAAAATGCATGAATATCAACTCCCCCAAACTTAGTCATTGCTTGGACTCAAGCAAGTGCAATGAACTAAGCAGGAAGAGAGGTTGCAGACGCAGGGACTATCTAACTCAACTATCTAGCACCTTAATAGGTTGAAACTGTAAACCACAAGTGAACCAATGTTCCATTAAGACTCTCACTATATACTCGTCTATAAGCTTCTTATCCAGTCCTCAAATCACTAATACTTAAGCTGGTCTCTAAGAGTGAAAGCTTGAATCCTTATTTCTAGAGGTGAATGCCTCAAAAGGGACTATAGATCAACGAACATATGCTTCAACTTCTTGACTTGGCATGGCTTAGATTCAATTAAGCACACTTGTGAGTTTCTTTGATTTGTTCAGTTTAAGCACAAACTCATGGTCTTCGAATCCGTAGCTTATTTAATGGTCTGCTTCACGTCCCTGTTGAGGATCCACACCAATGAATAGCTGCTTCATATTCTACTCTCCGCGGTTTCAATGAGCACAAGAAGGTATGGGTTTACGCACAATCCCACTCACCTTAAGCATCATCGAATGAGTTGCAATTGGAAGAGCTTTCATTTTCAGTTATTTTGCCACACCAAGCTCAAGCAAGGAAAATGTTTAATGCATCTATAGGCCCTAACTTGGCGAGTTTAAGTTCAAGTTAGAAGGAAATCAAGCTTGACTCTTTCAAGACACAAACACAAGCATAGTTTTCTAAGTCAAATGATGCACTTATAAGCTTTCTACAAAGAGAGATCACCAAACTACTAAGTTCACTATGGTTACTAGCCAACAACCTAGCAAGAATGCCTAACTTCAGCGAGTTGATTCCCATGAAAACTAGACTCGATCCTATTATGAAATGCATGTGAATGCTTGAGAAAAAAAAATTGGATTTTCTATGCCTTAAGATGCATGCTAAAGGGTGAGTGAACGAATGCGAATAAAAAAAAAACTTTATGGATTTTTATGCTATGTATGTGATGCATGAAAAATCAAACTAAAATAAAAAAAGCACAGTTAGTAACTCCTAGAACCCTCCCCCAAACTTAAATCACAAAGTCCCTGTGTGGATAGAGGCTTGAAGTAGAATCCTAGGCTCATAGAACAAAAGATCATGTGCAGTTATGAAGAAGAAGTTGGAGTTTCACGTACCTATCGGCTAAACTCGCCACTCTCTTGAAGAGTCAGGCTGGGCCGCCAGTCCTGCAGGCTAGCTGGGTGGCGAGTTGGAGCTGTATATGGTAGACTAATCTGTACTCGACCTTTGTTACGCCTGATGCATCTTCATTATGATCTGACACATAAAACAACAAAAAGAGCAAAGAAAAATAGCAAGAAAATATTTACAAGGATAAGCGTTGGATTGCCTCCCAAGTGCGCTTGTTTAAAGTCTCTAAGCTTGACTTCCCTCTCTTGTCAGATTTGAGGAGGCTCATCAAGGAGAGCTTCGGTCCCCTCGGGTATGATTCCATCAGCTAAATAAAGCTTGACGCGCTGACCATTCACTGTGAAGTACCCTCCATTCTTGTTGAATAGAGTGACTGCACCATAGGAGAGGACTTCTTTCACCTGAAACGGGCCTGACCATCTGGATTTCAGTTTGCCAGGAAACAGCTTAAGCCTTGAGTTGTATAGAAGTACTTGATCACCAGCTGAAATCACTTTCTGTGCTATCTTCTTGTCATGGAGAGCCTTGGTTCTTTCCTTGTAGATTTTTGAGCTCTCATATGCATCAAGCCTTATTTCTTCCAGTTCATGCAAGTCAATAAGCCTTCTTTCTTGGGCTGTCTTTAGGTCAAAATTCAGAAAATTTGTTGCCCAGATTGCTTTGTACTCGACCTCAACTGGCAGGTGAAATGCCTTCCCATACAGCAATTTGAATGGTGTTCGCCCAATTGGAGTTTTGTGAGCTGTACAATATGCCCACAAAGCATCATCTAACCTTGCAGCCCAATCACGTCTTGATGCACTTACAATCCTAGAGAGTATTCCTTTGATTTGCTTGTTAGAGACCTCCACTTGGCCACTGGTTTGAGGGTGATAAGGGGTAGCTACCTTGTGTGTAACCCCATATTTCCTTAGTAAGCTCTCAAAAGTTTTGTTGATGAAGTGTGATCCTCCATTACTAATCACCACTCTAGGTACTCCAAACATGGGGAATATGATGGTCTTGAATAGCTTGACTACTACTTTGGCATCGTTGGTTGGACAAGCAACCGCTTCAACCCATTTTGATACATAGTCTACAGCAACGAGTATGTAAGTATTTCCATGAAATCTATTCCCCAACAGTCAAATATCCCAATGTGGAAAATCAGATTTTGAGACATCTCATTGCATTTGCCAATATTTCCTGCTCGCTGGCATGGGTCACATCTAGATATGTAGGCTTGAGCATCCTTGAACATCGTTGGCCACCACAACCCAGCTTGCAAAATTTTCTGAACTATCTTAAACGTAGCGAAATGACCACCATATGCTGAACCATGGCAATGCTCTAGCACTCCCTGAACTTCTTCTTCAGCTAAACATCTCCTGAATAATCCGTCTGAGCCTCTCTTGTACAAATAAGGCTCATCCCAAAAATAGTTGTTGACATCTCTGAAGAACTTTTTCTTTTGATATTTTTCCATGTGTTCTGGTATCTCCTTGAGAACTAGATAGTTCACCAAATCTGCATACCAGGGTAGATGCACTCCCGCAAGTTTACCCCTTAACTGATTCTGGCTTGTCACAACCTACAGACTGAACTCGCTGCTCTGTGTCACAGGGTTGACTGGCGAGTTAGCCAGTGCAGGGTGAGTTCTGTTTGCTAGCCTATTCAACTCGTCACAGCTTGCAACAAGTACTGGCTTGCAGTGAGTGTCTTTGCTTGACCTTACTACTAAGAGATGTTCTTCCAGTATTGAGTCATCTATTGGTATAGGGTCATCAATCATCATTCTGGACAAGTGATCTGCGACTCCATTCTCAACCCCAGGTTTGTCAACTACCTCAGTATCAAATTCTTGCAGTAGCAAAATCCATTTCAAGAGTCTTGGTTTAGCATCCGTCTTTTTCATGAGGTATTTCAGGGCAGCATGATCTATGTGAACAATCACCTTCGAACCAACAAAGTATGACCTGAATTTCTCAATTGCGAAAACCACAACTAGAAATTCCTTCCCTGTTGTAGCATATTTTGTTTGAGCATCATCGAGTGTATGGCTTGCGTAGTAAATCACGTTAAGTTTCTTGTCCAATCGTTGGCCTAGTATTGCCCCAACAGCATAGTCACTAGCATCACACATAATTTCAAATGCTGAGCTCCAATCTGGGGCTTGGACAAGAGGTGCTAATATCAGTGCTTCCTTGATTTTCTAAAGCGTAGCTTGACACTCAGCATCAAACAGGAACTCAGTTTCTTTGCATAACATGCGAGTCAGTGGCCTAGCAATTTTGGAAAAATCTTTGATGAATCTCCTATAAAACCCAGCGTGACCCAAAAAGCTTCTAACATCCTTGACTGTTTTTGGTGGCTGAAGTTGAACCATCACGTCTATCTTGGCTTTGTCAACCTCAATTCCCTTGGCTGAAAACTTGTGACCTAAAACTATTCCTTTGGTAACCATAAAATTACATTTCTCCCAATTCAGCACCAAGTTTGTCTCCACACACCTGCTAAGTACCCTGCACAAATTTGACAAACAAGAGGAATAGGAAGAGCCATGGACTGAAAAAGCATCCATGAAGACCTCAACCGACTCCTCAATTAGATCCGAAAATATAGATGTCATGCAGCGTTGGAAAGTAGCAGGAGCATTGCATGAACCGAATGGCATACATGTATAGGCAAATGTTCCATAGGGACAAGTGAAGGTAGTCTTTTCCTGATCATCTGGGTGTATAGGGATTTGAAAGAATCCACTAAACCCGTCAAGGAAATAGTAGTACCTCTTGTTAGCCAACCTCTCTAACATCTGATCAATGAAAGGCAAAGGAAAATGATCTTTCCTAGTAGAAGAGTTCAACTTCCTATAGTCAATACACATCCTATGCCTCATTATAGTTCTAGTTGGAATCAGTTCGTTTTTAACATTTCTAACCACAGTCATACCCCCTTCTTAGGAAAACAATGAACAGGCGATACTCACTTACTATCAGAGATAGGATAGATAACATCAACATCTAGCAGCTTAAGTATTTCCTTTTTCACTACTTCTTTCAAGTTAGGGTTCAACATTCTTTGGGGCTCTATGCTAAAGTGAAACTCATCCTCTAGATGAATTCTATGAGTGCAAAAGATAGGCAGAATTCCCTTAATATCAGCAAGTGTGTAACCTATGGCTTCCCTAAAACGCTTAAGTTCAGCAATCAACATGTCAAGTTGTTCAACACTTAATTCATCACTCACAATTACAGGGTATGTCGAGTTAGGCCCTAAGAAAACATAACTTAGCCCAACAGGAAGTGGTTTCATCTCCATCTTAGGCACTTTCAGCTCAGACCAGTCATTATTCAAGCCTGAAGGTTCTGACTCGTTACTATGTATGACGAGTTGGTGATGAGAGCTAGGGTGAATGAGTTGCAATTCCAGACATTTTGAGCTTGTAACCTCATTCTCTGATGTTTTGGGTTTTGGGCTTGCTTCTGTTAGCTTTTCTATCAAAACTGAGCTTAGGACTGGTTTGTGAATGTCCAAAAGTCTACTATAAAACTCAGTTTCAACCTCTAAATACCCATCACTAGCTGGCTTAGTCAAGGCTATCTGCAATTGATCTTCAGCAGCCAATTCCTCTAACAACTCGTCTGCTAGCTCGTCCATCTGCTCAACCCATAACGCTTTGACCTCAATAGATGGCTTCTTCATTACATCCTGGATGCTAAACTTCATTTTTAGGTCACGTCCCAGATTCAGCTCAATTTCTCCCTTTGGGACATTAATCACTGCACCAGGCTCAGTATATGGGCATTGTAGGCTTAGTTTCTTGGAGTGGTTTGTTGAGCAAGGCTTTGTACTTAGTAGCGACATTTTTCTTTAATGGCTTAAGGAATGGAAGCGTAGGTTTTGGAGGTGGCAGGACGAAAGGTTTGGGTATCTTGGTAGAAACTTTAAGGTTTTGAGAGCTAGACGGGTCAGTTGGCTGAGGTAACTGGCGAGTTGGGCTAGCAAGATTCGGTGTAGGTATTGAATTCGCATTGTTTTCTCTGCCTGAGTTATCCCCCTGCCCGAGGCTTCACTCTATCTGTAATTGAATGAGCCTCTTTGACTCGTCGAGTTAGTAGCATGTCCAGTTGATCACTCAGCTTCGCCAACACCCTGCATTGTAACTCAGATTCTGTTTGTTTTGCAGGAGGGCCATCAAAATTGTCTCCATACCGTTCGGCTGCTTGAGCAAGATTTTCAATGAGAGCATAACCAGCAGTCACATCTAGGTGCAGGAAATTACCATGGCTTGTTGTATCTAATAGTATCCTGAATTTAGGTAGAAGGCCAAAGTAAAATCTACTAAGCAAAGCTTGTTCAGTATAGCCATGATGTGGGCATTAAACTTGATACTGTTTGAAGCGCGCCCAAGCATCAGAAATTGATTCAGAGGGTTGTTGAACAAAACCAGAGATATTTTTCCTGATCTTGGAAGTTCGTGAGTGAGTGAAAAATTTTCCCAAAAATGCTGCCTTACACCCATCCCAAGTGGCGATAGTGCCGTATGGTAGAATCTTTTCCCATTTTTTAGCTTTATCTGTAAGAGAGAATGGAAACAATCGCAGCCTGAAAGCATCGTCACTCAAGCCCTGCAGACTGGATAAGCTATAGAGCCTTTCAAACTCGTCGAGATGGTCCAAGGGGTCCTCATCGTTGCAACCTCCAAATTGGCGAGTTTGAATCATGGAGGGTACTGCTTTCTTTATTCCAAATGCAGTAGTAGAGTCTTCAGGTGGAGTTATGCCATAACGTGGAGTATGAGGCTTAGGCATATCTCCTTCTCCAATAAGCTGTGGGATATGAACATGCGAGGTGGGTGGGGCAGGTGGTGTGTCTTGTGATTCTTCTTGTATGGTGTCCTCCATACTACTGCAGCCCAGCAAGTTGGCTAGACGAGCTGAGTGACGTGAAACACACCAAAAAGAGAAGAAGTACGTCTAGACACTAGTTAAGACACAAAAACAGTAAAAACTTGATCCTAGAAAGCTGTTGACCCAAAATGTAGCAAGCAAACACTTATTTGGCAACATCGCCAATTTGATAACAAGATTTTTGAGTCTGGTTATCCAATCCTTATAGTATATAAGGTTGTCGAACCAAAGTGAGCTGCTAGCATTTAGGGTATGGATAGCTATCTAGTTCAAGCCAATTCAGTGATAGTAGTGAATGGAAGTGATCCTGTCACAATCAACTTAAAAACATAAAAACTCAGCAAGCAAGAAAAACAGGCATGGAATGCAACTATCTAGCAGAAAACAGGCATGGCTAAAACACATCTAACAAAGAAGCAGAAACTAAGTAAAAATGCAGAAACAGAGTGAACAGGCTAGAGCTAATGGCGAGTTGCAATAATAAGGTGAAGATAGGCTTGTGAGGAGAGTGAAGTCAATGAACTAAGTTGAAATCTGGGTTAAGGTTTTATCTAACAACCTAAACAGGCAAGCAACGAATCAGGATACGAAGGTAAACAAGGCAGTCCCGTGGTCATGAAATCTCAGTTTAGGCGCAACCTAACCTAATCCCTTGGTGATCACACACCCAAACTGGCATTAACACGCCTATCCTACATGACTAACTGACGCTCTGAACATCCAATCCCTTGGGCCAGAATGCATCAGTTCTAAACTGAACCTAAGCCAAGCATATCATCGAACACCTTCCGGGTGAGATAGCTTATGAATCAAATTTTGAGTGATCAAATCAAAATAAGCATGAAGATCAAATAGTCTACCGCAGCCTATAACAATATTCAAACATAAACACCAAAAACCCAAAAAATAACATAGATCTACTTCATCTCCTCACAAAACCCAGAACAGACTACTCACTATCCATGGATATATGTGCAGCCTCTAGCATAACAACAGAAAACATAAGCAGAAACTATAAATTTCATAAGAATAGCAAGAACAAAATAAGAAAGAGGTAGAGAGAATTCTGGAATTAGCTAAAAGAGGCGAAAACTAAGTTAAGGATTCCGTCCTCCCTTTCGCTAAAACAAGGGTATTTATAGGGCTAAAACACAAAAGTCCTAGATTGAGTCAACAAAAAAGTAAAGTCGGTCAAAATAAATAAAGTCGGTGCGTATCGCTTCAGGGTGGATGGCGAGTGCAAGTGGCGAGTCAGAGGGTCCAGCTTCAGGCTCAAATGCTACAAATGGCTTACACTCGCCTGTGTATGACGAGTGCAAGTGGCGAGTGCTCGAAAAATCTGGCTTCTGGCTCAGCTTGAATGTCCAACTCGCCAGTGCATGGTGAGTGTATTAGGCGAGCTATATCAACTTGGCTTGAAAAATCTTCAGTTTTGAGGTTTAAGCTTCAGCTCTTCAGTTTCAGGCCTAACTTGCTGTCTTCAGGCTTATTTGCTCCAAAATGCTCCGAATTGCTCCATATTGCTCCATTGTTCCTAAAATGCTCCAAATGCTATGCAAATGCAAAAATGCCTAAATGGGACTCTAAAATGCATAGTATGGAACGTGAATGAATGCAAACATATGCAAACTATGAAGCTAAAATGGGTAAAATGCATGAACATCTGTTGTCAAGCACCTACTTGATCTAAGTGATATTCTGATCCATGATACCTATTTCTCAGGAACCTGATTTCTCACCTTGCGCTTGTTTCACATACTGCTTTGTTCTGCTATTGCTCTAATTTTACTGTTTGTCCTGTTTATTTGTTCACTCTGCTTAGTTTTAATGCTTTATTTAGATTATGCTCGTTTCATTTAGGTTGCTAGACAACAAAAATATTCACCCCGATTGGCTTGTACTAGAGTAGTTAGCTGTATCTTATGTGCTAGTTACACTCCTAGTGGTTTGACACTTTTTGTGCTACTTCGACACTAATAGTGCATTAGGATTTGAGAATAGAGTAAAATCCTGTTATCAACAACAAGACAATGATAAACCTACAAAATTCAATTACAATTCATACGAGTAATCTCTTATGTCGTTGAATGCATCTTCCTCAATTACAAGCTACATCTCTCGAAACTCTTTAAGCTTGCAAAAATGATTGAAACTTTTTTCCATATTAGGACTCGCTCTTGGCTTAAATAATCTCATTGGATCATCCTTCTTCTCTGTCATTACTCTGCAACATAGTAAAACTCTATAAGTATTTCCAAAAACCTACAAAACCATCAACAAAACCTACAGTTCATATAAACAAACTTCCAGAAAACCTACATAAGCAGTTCATATAAACCTACTTCTCACAGACACAATTTCGTACACATTTAGTAATAAACCTTCATAACCTTTGTAATTAAGCTACTCAACATCACAAATTCGGTAATCTAACTCAAGTACGCCAAAGCAACAAATCTAGGAAGCTAATGTATACAAACCTATAAAATTTTAGTTAATACCTAACATAGTTAATGAATTAACCACTCAAACAAGAACAATCAACAAAAAAATTTCACAAAATCAAGCATTAGTCAAGAAGTCCAACAAAAATTTGAAGGAGTAAAATTTACCCAAACATGTTGTGCAGACGAGAAGAAGAGGAGAACACAAGAAGTCATGAAAAAAATGCAGAGAAGAAGAGTACAAATCGCGGCTGAGAAGTGAACAACGGAGAAGATGATAATGGCAAAGAAGAAGAATTTAAGGTTACGTTTTTTGTTTTAAAAATTTGTAAGATTTTCGATTTTTTTTTTCTTAAAAAAAATTATAAATCATAATGAGATATTTGTAATGAGAAGATGATAAGAAGAAGATGATAAGAAGAAGAGGATAACGGCGAAGAAGAAAGATATTAAGATTACATTTTTTTAAAAAAAAATTTGTAAGATTTTCAATTTTTTTCTTCAAAAAAATTATAAATCATAATGACATTTTTGTAATAAAAACGAAAAAATATTAGTCAGAATAGTATTTTCATAATAAAAACGTAACAAAAGAAAATTCAAGACATTTCTACCCTTTTTGCATTTGGAAAGGTAAAAATAAATTATTCTGTCAATTAATGAATGATATTGGACTATTATAGTCATTCTTCCTTAACAAAAATATACAAAAATATGAAAAAAGGTAATATATGTTTCCATTGTTTTGTTCCACTGAGCCTTATCCTCAAGGAATGAGATCGAATCTTTGCGATGTCAAGAATCATGTACAAAATTCAGAAGAGGCCACCACGAAGAAAAAAGATTATTTTAGAGATATTCCATGCGATCTCGGGTTTTCACAAATGGAAAGATATGCAACTTTTATGATTTCCTGTATATGTCAAAGGCCAGATTATTAAAACAATACTTAGGTTCATATTTGCTAAGAAAAAGTTTTACTAAAAATAGATTGTGGACAATATTGACATAATTATTTTTGGAAAAAGGTAATTAAGTGTCAATATATTAAAGAAGACTGCAAAAGACCATTACTCGAAAGTTTCGAGTCGAAAACCTTCCTTAGTGTTTAGCAAAGTTAACCGTATAGTTTAAGCACTTCAAGTTACCACAGATTTAGCAAATATAACTAAACATAGTTGAGTTTTGAAATGACTAAGAAAAACTGAAACTTTTTGTCAATAAATCTCAACACATAGTTTAAACTCTTTTACATGAATAGTCCAATTTTTTCTGTCGCGACTGACATAAAAAAAAAAAAAAACTTTATTCATGTGATAATATATCTCTTTTAGTTAGTCTTAACAAGATATGGCGTGAGTCATCCCTATCAAAATTTTCTCACATCTAAGATTTTGTTAGCCGTACCAGGTGAATAGTTGATTAATAGTAACAGTTTTATTCTTTTATTCTTTAGCTGCAAGGGGGCAAGAGCCTCCTTTTACCCTTTGAGATATTCCCACTATTTTAATTTGTCATTTTAATTTGTTTTATTTATTTGTGATAATACACTAGAATAGACCACAATTTGCACTTATTGACTAGAAAGAGATTTACTAGAATGAACCAAGATTTTGTGTATGAAAGTACACTTCTTTCTTTAGAGTTTGACTTAATTAAGGGTCAGCGCCACTGACCTAAAAAATAAATGTAACTGTTCATTTTCCTTATTCATCTATTTACTTTCCTCTTATTATACACTTTTATTATTTTGTGTAAACAACGAAAACTGTTCATATTCTTCATCGCTCTCAATTTTCTCTCGCCGATTTTCTTGCTCTTCTCATCGCAAAGCGGCTGTTGGTCCTCGTTTCTCTTCGCCGTTATCAGTTTTGAAAGAGGTAGGGTTATCTTTTTGCATGTATTTCCGGTATCAATGTATAAACACTAATATCTGAGTCAAAATTAACGGGCTTGAAATAGTAAGTTCAGACTCCTAATTTGTGAAAGTCGAACCAGAGACATTAACACGAATGCAATTTCGAAGGATCAATGTCAAAGAACTTTTGTGGTTTGCAAATTTGACTGGAAAGAGACTCTTCGTTCATAGCTTGCCGCCAAACATCATTATGTTCATACATATTTTTCTAATATAGTTACTACATATTAATCTAAACTGTACATAGTTATATTAGGGTTTACAAAGGAATTTGTACATACTTACTGTATATCACATTGCGTACAAAGTCTATATATATATATATCTATATATATATATATTTGTACATATTTATATTGCAGTGCATACATAGGCAATATATATCATTGTACATATTTACATTACAGTGGTACATATGCTCTATATATATTTACATATGTTCAGAATAATGGGTACATACGTATGTAGTAATTCTATGTTTGTTGTTTTGAATGCTAAGACATTGCATACTTATCTTGTAATTTCTCATGTTTTTTGTATGTAACAGTTTCAACATGACGGATTCGAAGTATCCTTCGATTCTACCGGATAGAGAAGCAACGAGGAGTGCTGCTTTAAATGTTAACTGCACTTTGACCAAAGTTCTCACTATTAAGAAGGCTGGGCAAGATGTGTGAGACTACCTGCGTGGGTCTCCATTGGGTGTCACTGTAAAACTCGCTGAAGAAAACTTCATATGGAGTGGGAAGCTAGTTCTATACTTTCTGTCTCATCAGTTGGCTATAGCAAACTTGGATGAGCTGTGGTGTTTTTGCCAAGGCAACCCAATGAGGTTCTTGATATATGAGTTTGAAGCTATAACGCGTCATAGCTGCAATCCCTTTCCTACTGATGGTGACATTGGTGCCGACCACAAACCATTATGGGCTCGATTTGGTTTTCCTGTGCATGAAGGGCCTACTTTCACAAAGATCATGAATGCTATTGAAAGATGTAGAAGGAAAGGGTGGGATTTTGAAACCATGAAGATGCTTGGTCAGTTAGGTAAAAATAAACTATCTAGCATGGAACTGAAATTTGCAAAGAGAGTATTGGATTAGGAATCGTTTGAGTCATATCCATGGGGTCATGTAACCTTTTCTTGTCTAATGAATTCTATCAAGTCGGCTCCTTCTGCTAAAGTCACGCTTCATGGCTTCCCTTTTCCACTACTGGTTTGGATATACGAGCATGTCACGTGGTTAGGTGAGGTGGCTGGGTATGCACGAGGTAATTTGGAAGACCCCCCTATTCTTAGATGGCTTGGAGGTCGATGCAAAGACTTCAATGTTGATGAAGAGGTGGAAAAACTCTCTGAGGTATACTTTTTTGCAACGTTTTTATGTTTGTTAAGTCCTTTTTAAACTTGTTAACTGAATATTGATCAATAAGTCCTTTTACATGCAGGAGGTTATAGTGCGCCACATGCTTTGTACCCAGTTTGGCCAGCAAGGGCAGCTTATGAAAGGTTAGATAGGTTATTGGAGGATCTAGTAACCGAATAACTTGATAAGTCTGCCTGGGATCCTCTCGCGAAAAAGTGGAGAAAGGGGAAGGGGAAGCAGAATATAAGTAATGGAAGGCTTCCTCATCTGGTGCAGAGCAGGAGTGAGCGTGTCTATGGGATAGTGTTCACGCGTTAGACACAAGATTCAGCACCCTCGAAGGCAGCACTGAAAGAAGGTTTGTTGA
This sequence comes from Lepidium africanum, assembly GCA_900406405.1. NCBI lineage: Eukaryota > Viridiplantae > Streptophyta > Magnoliopsida > Brassicales > Brassicaceae > Lepidium > Lepidium africanum. Next base: position 42,467 of record OVAX01000705.1, on the reverse strand, counting down.
TTTGGAGGTGTCCCAAAAATAAGAATCCAAGAAAGGTTGAAAAGTATGGAGAAAAGCATTGAGGAGTTTCTAGAGCGAGTGTAGGATGAGAAGTCTAAGAAGTCAAGTTCTTCTTCAAACTTGGAGGATAGATTGGCAAAGATTGAAGCAAACATCAAAGAGCTTTTAGTGGGAAGAGAGCTTCTCAACCCATGTGCCCTATACACAAACCCGAGTGCTTATGAAAAAGTGCAGTCAAACATTAGAGATGAAAGTTATGCCTTTCAGACTAAGCTGGAATGTAACAGCGATTGTGAACCGGTTAGTACAATAACTGTATATGTACATACCAACATATGTAATTTGTTTTGTGTATGTTTTAATTGTACACTTGAGGTTGTTGTAGTCTTGGTTGATGGACGGCTATAAAGGCAATGATGGTTTACAGTTTGAGACTATAAGGGAGTGGGATCCGAGTTAGACCTTCTTAGTGAGAGCCATGAAGAAATAGAAGGTTGGACCTTCAGGTGACATTGATCAAACAGAGGAGGTTGTTGCTGCCAGATTTATGCATGTTGAATCAGGCGCACTGGTTAAGGAGGCTGTCCTTGTGGGTTCAACCAGCAATAAGGATGAGGTGCTCCCACAAGGTACGAAGCTGATTGGTGATGCAGCAAAGGAAGTAGTAGAAGCAATAGAGGGAAAAATGAAGGAGAAGATCGATGATGAAATGGCAGAGACATCTAAAAAGGGCACCAGTGTAGCTGATAATATTTGTCTTCCACGATTAGAAGATGTCAAACCCGGTGTACCACCTACTGAGGAAGTATTGGTTGGCGCCATGAAAGTAATTGAAACGCTTATTGAGAATACTGATGTCTCTTTTACCGCTTAAGCGTGTGTCCCAATTGGCACGGTCTCAAGTCCATTCATTCATTGGTAATTCTACTGTAAAGCAGGGGTATTTGTGACCTGTGATGCTAGTTTGTTGAATTTGATGTGGCAGGATGTCGAGTCAGGACAAGCAGTTTTACCAAGAACTCATTTGTCCAAGAACTAAGAAGAAAGTTCCACTGGCTGGCTGGCTCTGTGATATTGTAAGTGATTAGCCCAACTGTTTTATGCATAGGTGTATCGATGTATGTGTAATAATGGTATGTATTTCTGAATTTTACAGCATCTCGAAGCCGCAATAGACATCATGAGTCATCGATCTGTCCAACGAGACTCGCCTTATCTTCCTAGTCATGAATTCATTTTCCACACCTTGACGTATTCGATGCGTGTTGATGCTGCTGACTATAAGAGTGAAGAGGATGAGTATGTATTAAGTCAAACCTATCTCAATTATTTCAACAGAACTTTCCCTACGGAATGTGCTATAAACAAGAGTTTTTCGTAATTGAAGAAATAATTAGAAAATAAAACAGCAAGTACAAAAATGAGTAATAACCCCCAATAGAGACTGGTACGATTTAATTCAACATTTTGTTCGTTCGGATTTGATTTTATCTAGGGAATTCGAAACGGAACTCTATTTATGATTCATTATTTCGATCTCATTAGCTTTTTTTCGTATTTTCATTTTAGCATATCCGGTTATGCGTCCCATCTCATGAGCAATTAGGAAAATCTGATTTTATTTAAAATTTCTAAGGATTTTGGTCCAGTGATTTGGAGGAAATCTCTCGAAAAGTATTTAGTGCCCATTTCGGCCAACTCTCTATCATCTTAGATGGTGGTATAACATTAAGCACATATACACAATTGTGAACGTTTGTGCTAATCTCTAGGTTGCATGCCATATCGACTTGTGTCGGGACACAATTTTTGTATATGATTGTGCCCTCGACCATGAAGAATATCATGAAATCGAGACGTTTGTGGACCACATTAGGTGGACCACATTAGGGTAATGGTAAACCGAATGCTCGATGTTTTTGTTGGTGCTGCCGATCGGGCGCAGAGTGGTGGGGTGGGTCATATGAAAGTGGTCCGAGTATCGGGTGTTCCTCAGAACCCGAGATAGGGCGACTGTGGTGTGTATGCTCTTCAATTCATTTACCATCTTGCCATGGGCGACGGTGTTTTCGAAGGCATCTGCGATGCAAACATTACTATTATCCGGGAGAAACTGGCCCTTAAGGTATTTGAGTGGAAGAAATCATCTGCGTGTCGGAAGGACTACTGTGTGTTAGAAAAATAGGTATATTGGGGGTTAGAGCCAACCCTTTGGCTACTGTGTGCAACAGGGAGATCTCCAAGTATCTAAGACATACATACATGGTAGGGTTAAGTTGAGATCTGATTGGATACGTTTTTGGGTGGTGGTGAGGGAGACTCTAAGAGCGTCAGCCGGAAATTAGGTTACGATGTACAGTGTGTGATAAATGTATCTATATCACATTTGTTTGTTTCATTTTTTGGTTTTCTGGTACTGCAAACTAACCATCGTAGACTGAACCGTTGTACATATTAATATGCACAAGGCCATGTTATTAATAACTTAAGCGCATACCTTGACTACACATAAGAAAACCTGAATTGTGGCTATAAGGCATACATATTTATAGACAACAAGGCTACATAACGATGTGTTACATAGTCTGCCTTACCGTACTACATATTAATCTACAAGAGGCCACATTTTTAATTACTTAAACTTGACTACACGTAAGGAGACATTAATTGTGGATATAAGGCATACATATATGTAGAAGATAAAGCTACATAAAGATGTGTTACACAATCTGCCTTACTGCACTACTACATATTAATCTGCACGAAGCCACATTTTTAATAACTTAAACTCAAATACACGTAAGGAGACATTAATTGTGGATATAAGGCGTACATATTTGTAGACGACAAAGCTACATAAAGATGTGTTACATAATCTGTCTTACCGCACTACATATTAATCTGCACGAAGCCACATTTTTAATAACTTAAACTCGACTACACATAAGGAGACATTATTTGTGGATATAAGGCATACATATTTATAGATGACAAAGCTACATAAAGATGTGTTATTAAGACTGCCTTACCGCACTACATATTAATATGCATGAAGCCACATTTTTAATAACTTAAACTCGACTACACGTAAGGAGACTTTAATTGTGGATATAAGGCATACATATTTATAGACGACAAAGCTACATAAAGATGTGTTACATAGTCTGCCGTACCGCACTACATATTAATATGCACGAAGCCACATTTTTAATAACTTAAACTCGACTACATGCAAGGAGACATTAATTGTGGATATAAGACCATCTCCAATGGTTGCCTTCATTTTTTTCTTTAAAAATGAAGTTCTCCAAAAATGAAGGAGGTGTTTGCTCTGATGGTTTACTTCATTTCTTATTTCAAATGAATATTATAATAATATTTTGATCTATCATGTTTCTTATTAATTTCTAAATTATCTACTACTTTATAAATATATATATTTAACCCACATTATTTTAAGTAAATAATCAATCATAGCAATATCAAAAGTTTTTATTACATATTACATAAAGAGAAAAACAAATGATAAATATATAATGTACTCGTGATAATCATGTATTTTTAATTATGTTCTTCTATTTTTTTAAAAAATATGTTCTTGTATCTTCTATTATAATATATGTTATTGTTGCATTTTAAAACTTTTTGTTATATTTATTAGTTAGAAATTCACTGAATTTAGAAAAATTATCGTTTTCGATAATAATTCAGTTTTTTTTTATCATACTCTAAAATTTTAGTTAGGTATAAAATAATAAAACAATAGAATCTAGATCATTTTGGAAATAAAAAGACTTATTCAAAAAATGAAGGAAGAAATGAAGATCCTTCAAATTTGAAAACAGAATGGAGATCTTCAAATTTGAAGAGGGATTTGAAGCACCATTGGAGAAAAGTTTTCTTTAAATATGGAGTTTAAAAAGAGATTTGAAACATCATTGGAGATGCTCTAAGGCATACGTATTTATAGACGATGAAGCTACATTAGGTTGTCTTACATACTTTGGGCCTTTGTAACCACAGTACGAAAGTATTTTACATTTGTTATCAAAAGTTTACATATTAACGCGATTAACTGACATAAATATTACATATGTTTACTTCCATGAAGAAAAGGCGAGAAAGCATGTGTCGTTTTCTGAGCAACTCAACACGTTTCCAGTAACGCCTCTATGTAGTAAAAGCCAAAGCAGGCCTTACAAATATGACTAGACCATAGATGTCTGCAGGGGGCCATTCGGACCAAAAGTCGTAGAGATCATAGAAAGTACGAAAACGCTGACCTACCATTTCATTGGCCAAAAAAAGACCTGATGCACAATATTGTGGGCATTGACTAATTCGCCAACCTCAGCCATGAATTCTTCGAATAGGGGGTATCCGATATCATTCTGCCCAGATAAATAGTGGAAAGCTGCACATGCAAATTTGGCATTTGGTAGTCCTTGATCGGACGCCACACGTAGTTGTCCTAACACCTCGTCGAAAGGATCAGTTATCGCCAACGTACGAAGGCCAGTGACGAATATGGCCACCGGATTTCGTGCACCTAGACAACGACGAAAAAATGGCAAGTACATAGAGTCCTCGTTGGTGAGCGAAGCAACCATACCAAACTTGCAGGAAGTGTCGCGCGGCAATAAACGGACCTAGATATCAGAAACTGTGACGACCAACACGCATTATGTATTTCATTATGTCCGGTGGAATGTACGGTGTCGGGATGCTTCGTTGTCGTCTCATTTTCAGATAGAACGAGTTAGGGTTTTTGTTCAGAGTATTAGAGGTTCTTACATATAGGCGTGTTGTGGTATGACGTGTAGACATAAGCTCAACACAACTGCCTGATTAGGGTTAGTACTTTGCAATGTAAAATGAGGGTTCGGTGTTGCTAATGTACAAATATGTAGCTACTATGTACGATACGTTAAATATTAGACAACACAGTTACATGAAAAAACGGGAAACTACATTATCATATTTATAGAAGCAATGTACCATACTTAAGTACCTTATACAGTGCTTTCATATTGATATGTAGGTGGATATATATATGTAGGTACATTTTCATAAATACATCGCTTATGGCCACATTATGTAGACCTCTACGCAACACATAGTACATATATATACTTATATGACGCCGTTCCATATTTACCTTCACGGTCGATCCCGATGTTGGATTAACAAAACGTAGGGAAAAGCTAAGGTGTCCCGAAAATAACTTAACATGCATCAAGAATCTCTAACGTATAAAAATACGCAAAACAGTGGGTATATATAGCATCAGGTAATCGGTGGCCACATCCGGGGAGATTATTACAGAGACTGTAATGATGGTGGAACGAGGAGCCGGTATTACTTCCGATTTTCCGGACTTGGTAACAAACATCAAGAGCTATCTCCTTTTGCACTACGAAGTTTGAAACATCCCGTAAATACAAGGTGAAAAGCGAGCTACCAAGACTTGGCTTACCAATCAGACATGTAAACGGAGCGTACGCAAGTCAGCATGTAGTACACCGGTGGCTGATGCAAATAGAATTTTGTCCATAGCACTATTGAAGAATTATGCAGGAGCATATCGTGCTTCGGTGGATGAAGCCAAAGCGCATAGCCCACAGATGTACATCGCTACCAGGTTACGCGCATCCAGACAACGACGGAAGAAAGGCAAGTAAAGAGAACCGGTGTTAGTCAGACAAAGCTCATAAATAGACTTGTCAATGTTGACATCGACCATAACTTGATTACATAAGGCAATCAAACGCGGGTACAAACCTGAGGCAATGAATGGACGCAGATTTCGAAAACCACTACGGCCAACATGTCCCACAATGTCTACAATATTATCTCGTGGAATGTGAGCAGTAGTCATGATGCGAGAAGAAATTATGTTTGGGTTTAGCCTCTAAATTTCTACCCTAGTGGGGTTTTCAGTTATGAAGACAGACTTCATATATATGGGTTAGACTCACTAACTATACCACATAAATACTCAAAGTATCCTTGATACACATGCACCTGTTTATCGTAGAGGGCAAGGAAGCTACATAGACATGATTTTTATGAAAGAAACTGAAAGGTAATTTTCTTTATACAGTACATACTTGTTAAGGCTACATATTTACGAAAGTCATTGTATACTTCCTGTCAGTACATGTATGTCCTCCCGCGCAAATTTTACCACAACAACTACTATCATCTCCTTTCCCGCGTTAATGACGCCAGCATATTGACCACGGGTGTTGATTTGACATTTTATTAATATATTATATATAGACGGTAACCGATATACATATTTATGTCATTTCTGTACACCAGAATACGACACAGGTCAACCGTTTTGGCTGTAACCTAAAAGAACTACATTGGGGATATATGTTACATACGTTCATCGCTTTTCATGCTATATTACTAAATATCTCGGTTACATAATAATAATAGAGCTAATAAAAATTAAGGGGTACTCAGGCGACAAATTCACCGTCCTTGCTAAATAAATGTCACCGTGAAAACCATAGACATCATCATACGTTGATGAGTATAGAGATAAAGTATTTAACGAAGCAGCGTCTACATACGGGAACCGCATCATCCACATGTGTCGCAACACATGTGGTGTTAGCATCCATCCTGAATCCTCTAAAGTGAGGTCTGAATCTACAAATATCTGGGTCAGCAATTTCCTCCATGAGCCGACGGACCCGGTCCCCAACACAAAAGGCATATGCGATATTTGGGTAACCATCAAGAAATGACTGTAGTACTGCGTGACCGTAGTCGGGATCGCCTGCTAAGTATAAGAGTGCTCCATTCATGAACTTGGCTTTTGCGTAGCCGGAATTTGCTGCGTAACCGAGAAAATTAAACCCATTCAGAGATGGGCCCATTGAAATCAACCGCCCTAATCCCCAGATGTACTTGGCAGTGTGGTTCCCAGCACCAACGCAACGCATGAAAAATGACACGTACGTGAGCCTTCATCGACAAGAGCAAAATAGGCTTCGAATTCTTAGAAGTTAACATCTGACAGAACCTCAAGTGATAACACGATCCGTAGTAGTGTTATACTAGACGATATGAAAGGTCCTAGATTTTGGAATCCAGAATGACTGGCTCATCTGACGATATTTGTAAGAATCACACGGGGAATGTACGGGAGAGACATTCTTGAGATATTGAAGAGAAGTTTACTGATATTAGCCGACGGCGGTCTTTAAATACAGCGGCCACTGAAAATTTTAGGGTTTGCCACGTTAAGTATGTACATATTTTGTTAACAGATACACAAGGAGAATGATAATGTACCAAACAATATATATCCCCGAGATATATGCGATATTGTAATTAACACGTGCCAACTTGTGTCACATGTACGTCGGTATTCTAAATACATTGGTTGCAACATTATTATATATCATCAGCTACTACATATTTAAAGTGTTAAACTAAACAGAATTACATATTAATCTCGTATTATGTACGGGAATACAAATAACTTCACAATTGATTGCCCATAAAACTAATAAAATGTGAAATCAAATCTGTGAACATAAAAACAGTTGTACAACATCCGATGTGGTGTCTTACGTGGAGTATATTACACTTAATTTAATAAAAACAAAATCAACTGACTCTTCTAGTTCCATGCATGCATACAGGAATCAGAGCCATGCTACTATACGTGACTCTTCCTCTTCCTATCAGACGGACACAAATCCATCCTTACGTGCACGACTCTTCATTACTTATATAAATCCCCACGCTTCTTCAACCAAAGATTCCACTCTCTACATTTTTTCATGTTTTACTTCATCCATATTCCAGCATGGCTTCGTATTTGTGGACAGGAAGGCGATTTGATGTAGAATGGCCATATCCTTCATATTATCGGAAAGGAAAGGTACTTGGAAGAGGCACCACTTCTACTATGTATCTCGCAACATCGAGATGGTTATTTGGTGAGCCATCAAGGGCGATAAAATCTGTTGACATATCGCAACATGATGCCCTATTTGAAGAATGGTGGATGTTGTTACGTTTTGGTTTGTTGTACATCATCGGGTATCACAGATACGAGCATGCTAGAGATACATATGATCCGAGTAGATCGAGTCACAATCTTATCCTCGATTACATAAGTGGTGGAACACTTAAAGAGAAAATTTGCATAAGGTTTCCTAGAGGATTATGCGTGTCACAAGTCAGAGAAATTGGCAAAGATATTCTGAACGGGCTTGCATGTATGCATGGCAATAACATAGTTCACTTGGACATCAACCCCACAAATATACTCCCACAACCAACCAACTTTCCTTTTAACAAGTACGGGCATCTATCTAAGATTGCAGACTTTGGCTTAACAATGGATGCTGATTTGGAGAAGCCATACGGACACCGAATGGCTCACAAATCAAGAGATATAAGGTACAAATCTCTGGAGCTAATAAGATTTGGGACAGTCGACTTTGCAGTTGATATTTGGGCTTTTGGATGCACTGTTCTGGAGATGCTTACTGGACAACCTCCATGGAAGCAATGCGAACGGTATGGTAGACATTGGTGGAAAGAAGTAGATACCAATGAAGTGTCGTACATATTGGATTGGTACTGCGAGGACACAAAAGATTTTCTCCGCAACTGTCTCAATTGGAATGCAGGAGAAAGCTGGGCAGCACATGCACTCCTTAACCATCAATTGCTCATTGATACTGTTGTAGATGATATCGATATGTGATTTCATGTGTTCTGTTAATCTACTAATATGAAGAGTAACTTTTATTTGATTTGCATTTGGGTACTCATTTAGTTATATCTTTATGTAAACAATTCAATTAGTATTATTTTGTATCAATGTAATTCACATATATATGGTACATAAATTCATCGCTTATCTGTCATTATGTGCTACCTAACTACACATATATGTTACATAATAATAACATCTCTAAGACATGGACATCATCATATGCTGATGCTATCATTATTATGCGACATTGTTACATACTGTTAGCTACTATATATAGCATCACAAATGTTTAGTGTACACAAGAATTTTCCAAAATATGCACATGACACACTGATGGCATACTAAGGTTGTAATATGTTACTGATAGCGTTACATACATAACTACGATGGCATCATAAGCTTACAGGTATCACGTACATTCTTATGCCCGCATCAAGGAAACATAGACAAACTTACCACACATCAACGAGGGTTAACGTATAGCAAAACCCAAAACAAACCCTGCAAATATCATGTACCCTTATATGCCCGCAACTAGGAAAATGCTCCCAAAATAGTAATGCTTATAGAAAGAAGTAGAAGTATAATGCTTGATTGCATGGATTTTTCAAACACTTAATCTGCAATCTGAAAAGATCGTCTGAAATCCCCAACCTTCGCTAGGAAGTCATCGAATAGACGATTCCCAATATCAAGTCATCTATACACACATTTGAACACAGCGTATGCAAATTTCGTATTGAGACGGCTAGAATCTGATGCAAAACCTAGTTGCCTCAGCGACCCTGCTGATGGACCGGATCTCACTATGGTACATACCGCAGTGACATACATGGCCTCAAGATTGCGTGCATTTATACAATGGATCAAAAAAGGCAAGTCTATAAAGTCATCGTTGCTTAGCAAAACAACAGAACCAAACTCTTCCAGGTTGACCTCCACCAGAACTTCATAGGAAATTGCACTTCTACGGATAATTCCACCCGCAGCAATGAAAGGACCTAAATGTCAAAAACCCTCACGACCAACACGCATGACGAGGTCTTTCATTATATCTGGTGGAATGTACGGCGGGGGCATCACTGGAAGACTATTGGAATTTTGAGTTTTAAAGTGAAATAGTTAGGGTTTTGAAGACAATAAATACCATTCGCATAGATAAGCACTCCATTAATCTTTAGCGTTCCCATGATGATGGAATTACTATAGACGTATAATACGCGTTACACACAAAAATCTTTTTTAACACATCAGTGTATAAATTACACATATGTACATACCAATACATAAATTACAATAGCTACATATATGTCATATGCATGCACATACTTTACGTTCCGTAGCTATATAGTAGATGCAAGCATAGGTGAAAATACTTAAGCTATCCAGTACTCTTTAGCGTTCTTATGATGATGGAATAACTACGGATTTATAATACGTGTTACACACAAAAAAATTTACTAACACATTGATGCATAAATTATATAAGATACATATGTGCCATATGCAGCAACATACTTTACATTACGTGGCTACATAGTAGATGCAATCATAGGCAGAAAATACAGAACCGCTCGATAACTATTTAGCATTACTATGATGATGGAATTAATATGTACGTATAATACGCAATACGTACGAAAATTTTCAAAATACATCAGTACATACACATACATATATGTACATACCAGCACATAAATTACGTAAACTGCATATATGCCATAAGTGGGTACATACTTTACGGTACATTACTACGTAGTATATGCTTTAGCAAAGCGGGAGGATCATTAACGCAAAGTGCAGAGAAATGCAGCGAGGGCAGGCATAGATATCTATGTGGTGTACCATAAAACAAGAAGGAACGTAACCTAAGAACTCACTGAATGTATACGTATAGGGGCCCGACATGCCTATCTCGCCGATTTGAGCACAGACTTGGTTTCCAATCTTGAGTGCTTTTCTGTGCTTCCAACACTATCCAACAAGGAGTTGTATGCATAATGTCCAGCTTCCCATTGCCCACCAATACACAAGAATGCAGCACATGCGAATCATGTATACAAAACACCACGAGTCGCCGACCGGATTAGGTAATCCATGGCCTCTCCGGACGGACATCCTGATGCACACAAACGTAACCCCCATACGTACATAGCCATCGGATTACTCGCGTTTAAGCAATGGCACAAAAAAGGCTGATATGATAATTCATCACTACTTAGAGCCGCACTGAAAATGTACTCTTCCACTTCGACCTCCGCCAACACCTCTTCGGATAATGCAATGCTGCTAAGATAAGGACCCGCACGAATAAAAGCCCCTAACAAACAAAATCCGCCGCGGCCGACACGATGCACAATATCTCAAACAATAGCGTCTGGGATGTCCGGCAGAAACATGATATTATGGGAATCGAGTCAAGGAATTATGGATTCAAAGTGTTTATGATTCCCGATTTCTCAAGGTGTGGAGGCACTTATCCGCTTCGGAACATTGTATTTAATTATTATAATATAAAATTGTTATATACGTGTATTTAATTATTATAATGTACCATTGCTACAATGTAGCATTGTTATAATGTAGGTATGGAGCAGTATTATAATGTAGCATTGTTATCAGTCGCGTTACATACTTACACTTTAAATATCCCCATATTTATTGCACGATCAACACCAAATTTAAAAGCAGTTATCATTTGCAAGTCGTGTGGCGTATTATGTTCAAACACACCGGTTCTCGATATCAGTATACATTTAATAAGCGCACGGTTAGCGATGCATCAAAAGCACCGCTACAAATTTTTTAACTCGGTCAACAAAATTGATACATAATTACTGAAAATGATACATCTTTTTCAATTCACACGGTACATTATAATTGTTAGATTTTAACCATCCGTATTTATTGCATGGTAAAAAGCAAGTTCCCAAAGCGGTTATCATTTAAAGTCGCATGATGTATCATGTTCGTAGACACCGGTTCACGATGCGGCACGTACATTGAATAGATGGAAGGATTTCAAAGCGTCAAAAAGGAATTTTTTTAGTGAACCGTCACTTCAGTTATCAGCCAACCCTGTTAATAGATATCATTCCTACCAACATTCCCACTCATTACATTTCAATAACTTATACCAAAAATACCAAAAACAACAAAGATGAGTTCGAAAGGAAAAGAACATGTTGCACACTATTCTGATGAATTTGTTGATGCTTATAACTCTGATGGGAGTAGTGACTCTAATAGTCATGATACTAGAAAGGTTCTCGTCAATAATTTCTTACAAGATATCAACAAAATGACATATCGAGAGGCAAACAAGAGCCAATGGAAATGCCGAGCCTGTCATGGTAAATGTGGTTCCGTAAGCCATTATAGTCTGGATTTCCTTCTTTCACACGCAAAGGCAAAGAAAACTATACGCCCATGTGTCCATTCATAACTCGCGGAAGCATTAACCAGTGAGATGAAAGTCACAAAGGAGGAGGCGGAGGGACAGTTTTTTAGGCAGTGGAAATGTTTACATAAGGGTGTAATGAAAGAACTTTTCTGGCCTCCCCTTGGTTACGAGGACCAACCTGATCACCCTATCGTATGGCCTCTTATTGTAATCATCCAGAATACATCGCTGGATAGGCGACACTATGGAGGTCTTCCCAACTATTTGGCTTCTGTGCTACCGAGGAAGATATACAATTCTTCAATCAACACATGCGTGGTAGTTTTTAACCCCACTTCTTGGCTGGTCATTAATACATGATATCAATACTTCTCTCTTTAATACTCTAACATCCAAACCTATTACTCACTTAGTAAACAACATGAGGCTCAAATACGAAATGAATTCTTACATAGAGGTGGTTGCCAACGTGTTGAGACGTGAGGCTGAAGTCAATGAGCAGGAGGGGAGTGATAACAAGCGAGCAAGACAAAGTTAATTGCCTTTGCCTTATATGGCATTTTTTTTTTCAAAACTTTGTTTGTGTTATTTTTTTATATGTAAAACTACATGAATTATTAACTTTATTTATTGACTACATATATAGTTATATTTAAATAGTCGATTGATACTTGGCTTTATATTTTAATTTGTTCCTCTCCTCATGCCAAAGACGTGTGGATACGTCTAGAAGAATTGACGTCTACATGTTAAAATTCTACATACGTCTCGAATAAGATTTTGCGTAAGAAAAACTAAACTTCATGCAACCAACCAAGTAGAATAACTAAACCCTTTCAACTATTATGGAATTTGCTGTATAAGTGAATGTTGGGCCATTATGTTTGAAGCTAGTTACTATCTTATGTTGCATAAACAGCAGTGTATGCAAGGCTCTACGTCCGCATAAATAAATCATAATTACTTACGTAGCATTGTTGTCTACTTTTATTCACAACTGCCTCTACATTCTTAATATACTCACGCTACATTTTTCTTTTGCTGATTAACAACATTAAAGAAACAGAACCGATCCACAAACTAGAAATTTACTCCGGATACTTACAACGATAGTGCTGCATTTTTCTATGTTTCTATATGCATTGTATTTATTTATTAAAGTGAGTGTAGAATTGTTATCTATTTAATCAAATAGGCTACATTTTTATGTCTGGGTCGGTAACGACAATACATAAAAATAGACAATTCTGCTTGTTTTACTTTTTTCACTGTGCATACTAACAGTTTTAAATGTAGCCTTGTTACCTGTATTTATTCACATTCGCTGCATTTTTATCGCATCGTCGATAACGACAATGAAAGAACATCAAAATTCTGCATCTTTATACTTCCTAGCCTACATACTTTTTCGTGGTAGACAAAGTTATCTCTGCAACCCTAGCTTCAGTTATATTAGCCTATACTATAAATAGATAACTCCTACCAACGATCCCACTCATCACATTGCAATTACTAACTTCTACCAAAATACCAAAAATGAGTTCCAAAGGAAAAGAACATGTTGCTTACTATTCTGATGAATTTGTTGATGCTTATGACTCCGATGGGAGAAGTGACTCTGATAGTCATGATACTGCAAATGATCTGGTCAATAAGTTCTTGCAGGATATAAACCGATTAAAGATTCTAGAGGCTAACAAAAGGCTATGGAAATATCTAGCTTATCATGGAAAATGTTGTTCCGAAGACTGGTTTATTTGGGAATCCCTTCTTTCTCATGCAAAGGCCAAGAAAACAGTACGTCGAAGTCTCCATTCACAACTCGCGGTTACCTTAACAAGGAATATGAAAGCCCTTACCGATGACAACGCAGAAGGAAACTGTTTTAGGCACTGGAAAGATCTGGATAAGGGGGAACTCAAGGAACTTCTCTGGCCTCCACTAGGGTACATGGAGCAACCTGACCACCGTATCATATGACCCCTAATTATTATCATCCAAAATATAGGGCTGGGAAAGGATCCCAGACCACAACAAGTAGAGTTTTGTTCCACTCAGGTACTTTATGTATTACAACTCAGTACTGTACCAGTTCTCACACATACTCTATAATATTTTTGTGTAGTGGGTAGGTATGAGGAACCCAAAATTGCTCAACTACTTCAGAGATTGGGAACCCGCTAGACCACGCCATGCTTACAGCCCAAAGGGTCATCGTGGGATGAGTGCTTTGGTATTTCACGAAACCCCACGTGGCTATTTCCAGGTCGAGCGACTTCACATGGAGTTCGTTGAGCAGGGTCGTGACAGAGCGGCTTGGGACCGGCAGGAGAGGCATAACTGCGGAGGTATTCGCCAACTTCTTAGCTTATGTGCAACCGAGGAAGATATTCATTACTTTAATCAACACTCGCGTGGTAAATTTTTCTGCACTTCCGCGCAGGTCAATAGATAATACATGATACCAATACTTCTGACTCTAATACTCTGACATTCAAATGCTTACTCACTGACAAAGGCAACGTGAGGCTGAAATACGAAATGAAGTCTTACACGGAGATGGTTGCCAACGTACTTAAACGTGAGGTTGAATCAAGTGAGCCAGACGGGAGCGACAAAATGCAGTCGAGACAAGTTTAAGTGCCATTGAATTTTATGGCGTTGTGCCCTTGTTTTTTTTTTATTCTTGTTTGTTTGTTTTTGTGTTACAAACTTGTGCATTTTCTGCATAGTTATCTTACCAAATTTCTTCTCGTTTACATAATTATACGCAATGTTGCGACATAGTTATAATGTTAAGTTCCACTTCATGTTTTGATTCGTCCCACCACTCGTAAGCAAGCATCACATTATGTATTAGTACGTCTCGAATGACACTTCGCAAAAGAGAAACTGAACCACACGCGATTAAGGCAACTACATATGCAACCAAGTAGAACAACAAAACCTTCCAGAACTTGCAAATATAATAGACTCTAGTGTATAAGTGGTTGTTGGGCCGGTTATGTTTGAAGCCTATTTATGCATAGTTATCTTACCAAATTTCTTGTCGTTTACATAATTATACACAATGTTGCGACATAGTAATAACGTAAAGTTCTGCTTGTTTTTTTGATTCGTCCCACCACTCATAAGCAAGCATCACATTGTGTATTAGTACGTATTGAATGACACTTTGCAAAAGAGAAACCAAGCCACATGCGATTAAGGAAACTTCGCATGCAACCGAGTAGAACAACAAAACCTTTCAAAACTTGCAAATATACCGGACTCTGGTGGATAAGTGGTTGTTGGGCCTTTGTATTTAAAGCCCATTTCTGCATAGTTATCTTACAAAATTTCTTGTCGTTTACATAATTATACGCGATGTTGCGAAATAGTTATAACGTTAAGTTCCGCTTCATGTTTTGATTCATCCCACCACTGGTAAGCAAGCATCACATTATGTATTAGTACATCTCGAATGACACTTCACTAAAGAGAAACTAAACCACACGCGATTAAAGAAACTTCGCATGAAACCGAGTAGAACAACAAAACCTTTCAGAACATGCAAATATACTGGACTATGGTGGATAAGTGGCTGTTGGGCTTAGCAGAGGGATATGATGGTTAGCATATAGTGCAAAGGGAAGCAATGTTGGCAAACATCAAGTACTGTGTTATGAACCATGCCACAATAGGGGATAAACTATGACCACCCACTCAGACGATAGGTGCGCCGATTGGAAGTTCCAATTTCTTTGATCTAGTCGCACACATCATTTCCAATTGCGACTGCTTCTTCAAAGTTTGCCACTATCACCAGGAAGGAATCGAATATCTTGAGTCTGACATCATGTTGGCCACTGAGACAGAGAAATGCACCAGTAGCAAATTAGGCGTGCAAAAGACCGGCATATGCAGCATGACAAAGATAATCCATCGCATCTTGTGATGGCCTACCTGATGCAAATGGACGCAAGCACATACATAGCAGTCGGGTTGAATGCAAGTAGGCAACGCCGCTGGGAGGGCTGATAAGGTGAATTGTTGTTACCTATAGCCACATCGTTTATGAACTCATCTATGTCCACCACAGATAAGATGTCGTCAAATAATGCAATCGTACCGTGACAATGACCAGAAGCTATCAGCGGTCCTAGATAGTGAAAGCCATCACGACTAACCCAGTAAACAATATTGGCTAAAATATCTTCTGGTAGATACGGCGGGGACATGAGTGGCAGATAAAAGGGGGGAGTACGATTTCGTAGGATATTAGGGCTTCACAATGGCTGGCTTTTAAAAAGCCACTACTATGTAGACATCAAATATATGTAGTCAGAATAGATATATACATAGCTGAGAACAATAATATGTAGTCACCGCAAAAGGTCTATTCCTGGTAATTAAAATCTCAGCACTTAACTGTGTACTGTCATCCAATAAAATATATATGTATCTTCCAACGAATGCAAATATGCTACATATGTAGACGCTCATAAGAATGTTACACAGCTAATAAGTGTGTTACAGCGTGGTAAAGAATGTGACATATCTATTCTGCTTGTAAGTATGTTACAGATATATATATATATATATATATATGTATGCCAGTCTAGTCATCCTCCCTATTTATTTATGTATGATATTTTATTCTGTAGTAAAGTTGTCTTTCTTAGAAAAGGCTACATATATTAATTTTAAACGCGTAGTTTTAGAGCTTACGTACCTTTTAGGAACCTATAAATAGAGGACCCTTAGAGACAGTACATTACATCAAACACAAACTCATGAAGATATAAATTTTCTTCACCCAAAGACTTGAAGCTCTCTATCTACAAGTTATCAAGCTATATAATCTTCCGCCAAATTTCTTATTTCAATCAAAAGAAACCTTCTTGTAGTCTCCAAAAACCGCTTTCTAAACACTCTTTGACATTACTACACAAATGGAGAACGTACAGAAGATGGTTACTGAGAAGTCAGTAGTGATTTTTAGCAAGAATTCGTGCTGCATGTCACAAACAATCAAGACTCTCTTCTTAGATTTTGGGGTGAACCCAACGATTTATGAGCTAGATGAGATCACAGAGGAAAATAGATCGAACAAGCATTGGCTCTGCTCGGATGCAGCCCGACCGTGCCGATGGTATTCGTAGGAGGACAGCTTATTGGTGGAGCCAATCAAGTGATGAGTCTCCATCTCAATCGTTCTCTCATTCCAATGCTTAAGCGCGCAGGAGCATTATTGCTTTAACTTCAAAATAAGTGGGATTTCAAATTTAATAATGTTTTGAAGAAAATATCTAAAGTAAAACTAGAAGAACATACACAAGAATGTGTCTGTGTGAGTGCTAATGCGCTATGTCTATCTTAAGTTTTGTAATTAAGAATAGATTATGCGGTTACCCAAAATTCACATTCTAAAATTTTTTTTTACTTCCACTGTATTGAGGAAATATTGAACTTCGGTACCTAATGATATGTAAAGTGATCGATATCAATGAAGCACCTGTCATCGGCTCTCATGTTTAACTTTATATATTTTAACTAGATGATCCCCTGTGCTGTGCACAGAATATATTTTATGAAAAACAAATATATATTTATAGTTATTTATTTCATGGTTTGATATGTATATACAAATTTATTTTATAATATATTTAATAAACCAAAAAGCATAAGGTGCTAAGATATAATCAATGTAAATGTAAATTCTATGTTTTTATAATAATATTAAACATGCCAAAAAGCAGGTGATCCAGTTGACTTGCCTCTGATCTAGTTTGGCACTAGGTGGGGGGTTCAAATCCCGCCAGCTCCAGTGGAAGCAATTTGGCTATGGATCGGATATTTGTCAATCTCATTAGTAGAAAAAATGAGTAAGGTTGACAAAATAATAATAATAATAATAACAATAACAATAACAATAACAATAACAATAACAATAACAATAACAATAATAGTAGTAGTAGTAAACATTAACTATTATATGAGTCTCAACCAAAATCATATATACTTTGTTTCTGTAATTATAGTAAACAACTCCCATTATATGGTTGTAAAGGTATTTCAAATTTTTGTATTATAATGATTAATAACATATCTAAATTATATTATTATAATCTATGTAATATAGATAGATCCAATATTTACGAATAAATCACCTCTGTTTCATGAAATTATGGTAAACAATAACTATTATATGGTTGATAATTATATAGATGATAATGCAAATGCAATTATACATTTTGTTAAATTATTAGTGTAAATCAAGATCTTATATCTTTTTGTTTTTGTCAACTTTACTCATTCTTTTTACTAATGGGATCGACAAAGACCCGATCCATATTACTTTCACTGGGGCTGGCGGGATTTGAACTCACCACCTGATGCCAAACTAGATCAAGGACAAGCCAACTGGGTCACCTGCTTCTTGGCGATCACGATCTTATATCTAATATGTTAAAATAACAATTTTACTTAAATTTCATAGAAGATGCTAGTTTACAATAATTCTTTGCCATGTACAAAATGTAATTTCAATACAATAAAATAAAATTGCTATTTTGTTTAATGATTAGATGAGTGTCTATGTTATATTTGAATTTTTTTTTCAATTATTACATAAAAAACATGTAATAGCAAAAGAGTTTATAGAATTTATTGAAAGCAAAAGAGTTCATAGTTTATATGAAAAATAAAAGATTACATAATAGGAATAATTGAAGAAAATAAAGATTCAACATAAATTAAATATTATATGTTTTAAAATCATCACCACAAACATACGCATAATATGACCAATTCTATCACCAGCTAAAATTCTAGTTTCAATACATCTTCTTTGACATTCTTAAGATGTAAAGCTTTGTACCATTCAAAAAACTAGATCTTGCATTCATGTCTCTTATCGACATAATCTTATACATAAACGGACTTGGTTTACTAATTATCTTAGCACCTTACTCTTTTAGAAGATGACCAAGTTTTCCAATCATATCCTTTTTCACAGTCCCATGAATTTTTGACACCTAAAAATAAGAAATGCCGAATTATTATCTAAAATGTTAAAAAATATATAATAAAATATTTTTTATTTGATCATCAACCAAAACTACTTCAATTGTTTAGCAATCCTTTTTAGGTAAAGACTTTTCATGCCAAATGATTTTGGCTTTGATCTTCCATTGATGTATGAATAGCTTGAGAACCGTGATCGAATTTAGAACCATGGTTAATTGCCTTGATTACTCTATCACGTCACATATATATAATAGAACAAAGTCATATGAGACTGAATATTGAAATAATCGAGACATTAAATTCCATTGATCTGTATTTTTTATATTCAACATTTAAAGTGTTTATAACGGAAAGAATATCAACACACAAATAATTATGATCTACCTAGTTTCCATAACTATTAAAAACATTCACTATTTTTTTTTTTAAAATGGTAAATATGATATTAACTTTGTGTATATAATTAAAATTTTAAATTTTAAAATCTTTGTCATTGATCTGTAGTAGTTAGTGTTTTTTGTGTAAACATGGTAAGTGTTACAATAAATTTTCATTAAAAATTGATTACTAAACAAATTATAAAGTGAATCCGATTCCAATCATATTTAATGATGATCTAAAATATATAATTTGTAAATATTATATAATTACTTGTAATATGATAAATGTATATTATTGAATTTGTGTTTATATAAAAATAAATAGAAATTTGTATACGAATTTGTAATATTTAATATTATTTGTTTGAGTGTAATAGTAATTGTAAGGGCAAAAATTCACTTAATAAAAAAAATACTACATGAATTTGAAATATGATAAATATACATGATTAGGAAAACAATTGAGAACTATGGTTTGTCTTATAATTTAAATATAACATTTATTTTTAAAAGAATGTATCATTAAAATTATATTACTATCTTACATCATATTTAGAAAATGTACCATTAAAAATGTTGAAATAAGATACTTATAGAATCTCAAATATTTAATTCTGATTTTTAACATAATTTTGAATATGCACGGAATATCAAGAAAGTCAAATCTTTAAATATTATAAATAATTGTAATAATTACATGTAATCTTTTAAATTAATATGCACATAAATGTGTTATGGTTGGAATGTGTTATGCATGTAATCGCCTAAATCAAAGATTATTATTAATAGTAATATACAACAGCAATGTAACTTAATGCTTAAATAAGGAAATAGCATATAATAATCATAATTACATGTAATTAATAGTTTTTGTGCATAGGATCTTACAAAAATATCCTCGGCGACATTCAAGAAAATTAACTAAACTCTAATGGCATACAATGTAATATAA
Organism: Lepidium africanum; assembly: GCA_900406405.1. Classification (NCBI taxonomy): domain Eukaryota; kingdom Viridiplantae; phylum Streptophyta; class Magnoliopsida; order Brassicales; family Brassicaceae; genus Lepidium; species Lepidium africanum. Next base: position 21,969 of record OVAX01000705.1, on the reverse strand, counting down.
CACATAATTATAAAGTTATGTTTATAAAAAATTACCTTTTATTATATAGAGGATATATAGACGCATGCATTTATATAAGAACATGTGTATGCTCATAATTATAGCAAATTTACAAATATGCACAAAAGGTGTTATTATGGCCACGAAAAAGAATAGAGTTAAATCTCATTATCTAAGCATAAAATTTCCAACAAAAATGACTTGTATAAACTGTCGGCCGAATCCGTCAGAAACCCATCAAAATAACTTTATTCTGATGATGATTAATCCATGAGATCATCAAAAACCAATAATCTGTTCGGAATTGATCAAAAATTTGGACGGAAAATATAAATTGTAAACTCATCACACTAATAATAAAAATACGGTTTGTATGTTAATTCTAACAGTTTATCCCTCGTAAAACTTTTTTTTGTCAAACAATTGATTCTATTAATTTAATTATAATGACTTAAGAAGAGTTAAACAAACCATATATGGTTTAGCATTATATAACATCAAAAGAAAATAATATTTAAAGCTATCCAGCGGAAAAATTCAAATACATTGGATCTTAGTAATAGATGGTGGAAAAGAAATTTTCAATCTGAAGATCCTAGACTTTTCCTAGTTTGGTCGCCATATAAGTGAGTTGAACAAACTGAGGAACTCGGTGTAATAACATGCAACGATCTTTGAGTAGATGACTCCAAATTGATGTACCTTTTGGATCCAAATCGCTCCTTAAGGAGGATGAAACCTAGAACTAATAACCTCCTATAAAAAATTTGTGTAAGCAGAATTCTTAAACTTGATCGATAATCACCTAAAATAGTTGGAATATGTTGGTCATTTCGACAGTTGATATGTCGGATACTACAATGATAGATTTTTTATTGGAATTCATCAGTAATTCCGACAGATTTCAACGATTTTTCTAAAACATATATATAACTAACATTGAAAAAAATATTTAAAAATATAATTTGAAAATTAATTTAAAACAAAAAAAAATTGAAAAAAGGTAATTCCGGATGTGGTGGAGCGGGTTGGCCAAACAAAATGCAGGAAAGGATCACATCATTTTTCAGAATTAATCCATCTCGTCTGTAAGAGCCCAAAATGTGTCACCTCTTTCACTTGTTCCTTTGTTGGTGCATTTTTTTTACAATTAAATAATTTGAATAACTCAATTTACCACGATGTTGGCAATGGAAATCGATTAGAGAAGTTCTGGTTGGAGTTCGTATTTGATTTTCTGATTACATGGAATTTTGTCAGTTTGGTTCCTATAATTCATTTTTTTTGTTATTTTGATTTAAAACGTATTCACAAATTTTTATTTTTTGGATCAGGTTTGGTCCTATATGCATCAAGTTTAGGTTTAGGTATTTTTATATAGTATGCAAAATTAATAAAATTTAATAGAATAACTCTAATAGTTTTTATACAAGTTTGGGTTTGCAAACCTTTCCTCCATCGCAACTTCCTCGCAATATTTCCTTGCAACTCCATAGGAAAACAATTTCTCTCCCTATAAATAGGTCACCATGAGATTTTAATATCACACAAAATCAAAAAGACTTAAAAAAGAAAAGAGAGAAAGTTTTGAGAAAAAAAAAAGGTCGGAACATGAAGTGTTCGCATTACGACGAGATGAATAATCAAAAAAATCAGGATCCCGGAGAAGTAACAAAAGAGTTTCAAAATGGATTGCAAGCATTTATATACCAGGTGACTAATAACTCATTTGCAAGGAATGATGGTAAAATCTTTTGTCGGGCGGCAAGGTAATATGATCATGATGGAGATGGTCCTTACAAACATCGTTCTGGCAGATTTTGTTTAAAGCCCGAGCATGAATGATTGTAAGTATTTTTTTTTTAAAACATTTCTTCATATATTATATGAAATTTTATTATATGTTTTTAACTATTTTCTACAAGAGAGAACCGGAGATATACATTCGGATTTGGTAGTGATTCTTCACGAGACAAAGCGGAGGCAGGATGGATCTTGTGTTGACCAAAAATTTGAGAAGATCTATAATGATGTCACTACAAAGATGCAAGAGTTGACTCAGTATGACGGTGATGAAAACATTATATTTGAAGGACTATCTATGGCACAGAAGAACAAACTTTAAACAAAATAATGTTTGTTTAATTTGTTTCTAATTTTTTCTATGTATATTACTATACTTAGATACTAATATAATTTTTTCTTATTAGGTTGCTCCTCATAAAAAAAGGGAGGATGTACGTAGTCAGTTCACTCGAATCAAGGATTAAACCATGTACATGTACTACGTCTGCATCGTCTGGATCTTAATCTCAATGTGAAGGAGATTGCACAAGTCTTAAGGAGATGATTGATTGTGAGTACCACGTGACCGAGTCTCAGAAAATGAAGAATTGAAAACATGATCAAATATTTTTCTGCTTAGCCAAGAAGCATCCGGAATTAGTAATCATAATAAAAGACATCGACTCCGCAAACTTGAATCTGGCTTTGGGGATGTCGAGCGATCAGATGACTTTCCAAATTTTTTTTTTTTAAATCACATTTCAACTTTTAAAATTTTATTTTTTTTGTAAAATATATTAATTTAATTTCATTTTATTTGAATTTTTAATTTATTTATTCTAATTTTAAATATTATATTAAATTGATTTAAGTATTTTATTTATTTTATTTACGCAAAGCCTCACAATTCCTTGCAAAATTTATGTTCGCAAAGATATCCCCACAACAGTTTAAAACAAACTACCCCGCAACTTCATCGCAGCTGCCTCTCAAGAATTTCCGCGCAACTTTTTCGCAAAGCTTCTAAAGCAACTATCTCGCAACATATTAACCGTAAATCCTCGTAAAAATGACAACGCAGCAACCTCGCAAATTTTTTCTCGCAACATGCTCTCAGTATTTGCTAGGCATGATAGTAAAACTTTTTGTCGGGCGGTACGGTAATATGATCGTGATAGAAACAGTCCACACAAGCATCATTTGACCGATTTTGTTATTTGCAAGTTCCCTTTAGTTGTTTAAAAAGTAAAAAACTTCTATCTTTACACTGAGTGAAAGATATATATTTATAATAACAAATAGAGATAATTATTTTGCATTGAGAATAGAGATAAATGTTTCATGATAAAGATGAATATTAAAAAGTGAATTAAAATATACTTTATCTTATTTTTTTAAGTACAAAAATGGAAATTTTTTATCGTTAGATTTGATATGTGAAACAATTATGTTAATGAGTAATTTTGAGATACAAATTTATATAATAAAATTTTTGATCGTTAGATTTGATACGTGAAACAATCATGTCTATGAGTATTTTTGAGATCTACTTTTATATAATAAGATTTGTTTTGATTCGATTCGATTAGATTTTTCCAAATTGAGCACCCTACGTATAATAATTGAAACTTTTTTTAATTCAAAATAATAAAAGCCCAATGACAAGTTCAAACAAACTAAAGTTTAAAACTTGACACGTAAAGAAAAAAACCCTCAGAACTCGAAGCTTTCATGTAATAAGAGAAAAAGAACTAGATAATCTAGACAAAAATATCCATGGGAGTGCCACCACAGAGTCGAAGAACGAGAAAGATGGTTGTGTTCTTCTTGATATTGTAATCATAAAGCGTTTCATCATCTAGAAGCACTTTACCAGAAAAAACTAGTCTCTATTCAACCCATGCGAAATATGTCAGTAAAAAATTTAATAAATATCTTCATATCAACCCTCAAACAACAAAACCAAGTTAGGAAGTTGAATAACAGCTAAGAATTGTCGGTTTTTTTTAATGATTAAGATAGTTTACCAAATTCTAAGAACAAAGTCTTGACTGTTTGACGAAAGAGTTTCGAAATGGATTGCTGGCATTTATATACCAGATGACTAATAACCCAATTTTGAATAATGATGGTAAATTCTTTTGTCGGATGGCACGGTAATATGATCTTGATGGAGACGGTCCTCATAAGCATCGTTCTGGCAGATTTTGTATAAAGCCTGAGCATGAATGATTGTAAGTATTCTAACCAAACATTTTTTAGATATTGAATAGTTTTTTAATTATATGTTTTTAACTATTTCTAGCAAGAGAAGACCGGAGACACGGACCTAGATTTGCTAGCAGCTCCTCATAAGAGAAAATGGATGCCGGATAGATCTAAGAAGATCTACAATAATGTCACTGGAAAGATGCATGAGTTAACCCAGCATGACGGTGATGAGAAAACTACATCTAGCTCACTATCTACAACACATAAAATTTATACAAATGTATGTTTTCTTATTAGGTCGCTCCCCATAAAAAAAAGGGAGGACCAACAGAGTCGGTTCACTTGGATCAAAGAATAAATTATGTATTTCTTCTGCATCGTCTAGATCTCAATATTAATCTGAAGGAGATTGCACAAGTCTTAAGGAGATTATAGATCACTCGAACGAGGTGATCGAGTCTTAAAATAAGAAGATTTCAACATATGATCAAATCATTTCCTTCTTGGCTTAGAAGCATCCGGAATTAGCAATCATAATTAAAGACATCGACTCCAATGAACTTGAATCTGGTTTTGGGGATTCCAAGCAAGCGATCGGATGACTTTTAGAGTTTTTTTTGTTTGTTTTTAAATCACATTTTTAACTGTTAGAATTTTATTTTGTTTGTAAAATATTTGAATTTTGTAATATTATTTATTCATTTTATTTATTTTTCATATCATATTCAATTTATTTTAGTGTTTAATTATTTTATTTACGTATACCCTTGCAACTTCCTCACAAAAGTTTTCCTTGCAAAGATATCATCACAAATGTCTTACAAAAACTTCCACACAACTTCCTCGCAAATATTGTCCTGCAACTTTCACACAAAACTTCTATCTCATGTACCTCGCAACATATTAACCGGAAATTCGTTGCAAAAATGACAGCGGAACAACCTCGCACATTTTTCCTCACAGTATTTGCTAGGCATATGCGAAAAGTGACAAATGAGTATCGAAATGGGTTGCGAGCATTCATATACTAGGTTACCGGTAAGCCATTGGCAATGAATGATGGTAAAATCTTTTGTCAGGCAGCATGGTGATATGATTTTGATGGAGACTGTTCTCACAAGCATTATCCTGACAAATTTTTTTATTTGCAAATTCATTTTAGTTATTTTTTGAAAAAATAAAAAATAATTGATTTTATACTAAGTGGAAGATATATATTTATAATTATTTTTATTTTTAATATAAAATAGAGATAATTATTTAAGATTTTTTTTATGTTAGCATTGAGAAAAGAGACAAATACTTCATGAGAAAGATAAATATTTAAATAAAAAAACTTAAATACATTTTATCTTATTTTAATAAATACATAAAAATAGGAAAATTTATAATCATTAGATTTGATAGATGGAATTAAAGACGAAGAAGACGAACCCTAAGCTCAAATTTTGTCCCTTTTTTTGCTTAGCCCCTTCTAGTTCCACTAGAGGGTTTCACTTTCTAAATCCTTCCTCTCTCAATTTGAGTAGAGCCCATAATCTGGTCCAATTTCCCTAGGACAATGGTTTTATCGAATTATGTACTTTCCTTTCTTCTTCTATTACCTTTTCTCTGTGTATGAGAAATCAATCCGAGTGGTGTTCTTGCCTTCTTTAGACTCGTATTCTTCTGGCTTGATTCACAATAATGACTAGTTTCCTTAATTCATCTCATGATCACGGGAAGAAAAGAATTTTTTTCGTGGCCAGGCAATTACCGTTCAGACCCACAGTTCTCTTCCTCCACCACATAATCTTACTCTGTTTTTGATTACTCCTTGAAGGTATGGCTAAACAATTGCAGCAAGCTATCCAATAACTACAGCTGTATGATGAAGAGGATATCATCATGCTTCTAGATAGCCCTTGATTCCATGTTTTTTATGAAAACGCGTTGAGCATTCTGGGGCAGCTACTTAATCCGGAAGTTTAGGTGATGGCAAGAATGATTGATGATATGCCTCGAATCTGGCGATTGAAGGACAAGGTACGAGGTATAGCCCTCTCGAAGGATAGGTTCCAATTTATATTCCAACATGAGGAGGACCTTCTTATAGTACTTCAAGAACGACCATGGTCCTTTGACAACTAGACTATGGTGATGGAGCATTGGTGTGCAAATCCTCCTGGAGAATTCCTATCTTTGTTTGATGTTTGGATAAGAATTAGGAACATTACCGTGAATTACTTTACAGTGGAAACAATCGGTCAAGTAGCCTCTGCCATTGGAGATTGCTTATAATCCTAAGTTATCACAGAAGATAGAGTTTGTAAGGGTCAAAGTGCGTTTTAATTGTGATAGCCCAGCTAAAGAATCTAAGGCACTGTTACTCCCCTCAGGTGAATGTGCTATCATTGAGTATGAGTATGAAAAGCTGAGAAAATGGTGCTTCCATTGCCAGAGATTAACACATGAAATGGCGAATTGTCCCCTGAAAAAAGCTGGTCGAAAGAATAAAGTCATAAGACATCAGAATGTTGCAGTTTCTAGTGATAAATTTCCCGGTCAATCCTCTAGCTTAGTTCCTGCGGGTGAAGTACCTCCGGGTTTTGAGAAAGCCTTAGCGATTCTCCCAAGAGAAGAGAGACTAGCTGCAGAACAATATATTAACCACTCTGATTCACGAGAAAGACAAGTTAGAATTACAAGGGTACAACAAGAACTACAAGAACTCGCTGAAGGTAGTACAAGTCTGAAGACAAAGATTATAGATAACTTTGATAAGGAGAAAGGTCATGTCTTTAACTTTGAAGCCCAAGGAGAGCAAACCTCTATGATTGAGCAGAAAGATAATCTCTCAAGCAACTCGACTCCAATGACAGTGACAGAGAAACCGTATGAAGTGGAAGTATCATCAACACATACCCTAAATGATAATGCTAAAGATTCACTCTCTGCGGTTTTCTGGCTAGGACCTATGGATTCCAATATACCGGATTCAAGCAAAGCTGCAAAGAGACCTCGGAAACGTCTCAGTTCTTGGGTACAAAAGCAATCCAGAACAGCGGGTTCAACGGGTATTCCGGAACCGCCAAGTCAGTCTATGTTAATCGCCAAGAGCGGTAAAAGGAAGATAGATGGTACAGATTCCAATCAAGCAAAGAAGACTCAAAAAAACTCCCTCAATTTTGGTGGCTTCCGATGTGAAGCCACTGTCCTGGAACTGTCAAGGTGCGGGGAATACCGAGATAGTTCGTCATATACGGGAAATTCAAAAGAAGTTCTTCCGGGAATTAATTTTCTTCATGGAGACAAAACAGAAGGATGATTATATTCAAAGTGTTGTTGAACTCGTTATCTTTCTTTGTTACATTTGTATATGGTGATCCTGTGAGAGCACACAGGAAGATAGTGTGGGACAGACTTACGAATATAGGGCTGAATAGGGATAAAGAGTGGCTAGTTTTGGGAGACTTCAACGAGGTTTTGAGTAACACAGAGAAGAAAGGTGGACCAAGACGAAGGGAATCATCATTCTGGGATTTTAAAGACTCAATCTCAAATTGCAAGTTGCGTGAAACGTATAGTACTGTAAGATTATTTTCGTGGGTTGGGTGGCGTGACAAGGTTTGGATACAAAGCCGCCTAGATAAAAGTTTTGGTAATGATAGTTGGTTTCATTTTTTCCCATATACCACAACACAATATATGGCTATGTGGGCTTCAGATCATTGCCCATTAATTGTCTCTTTTAATCAAGCTGAATTGTAGAGGGACAAAAAATGATTTGCTTATAATAGGAGGTGGAGTACTAAGAATGGTTGTCGTGAGGCAGTTATACAAGGCTGGTCAAAGGCAGTTAGCCATCAACACACTCCCTGGATCAACGTATCAGAAATTGTAGAAGTGAGTTGGCGAAGTGGAAAGAATCAACAGTGGTGAATTCAAGTGTAACCATCCGCTGCTTAAAGGATCTATAGGAAGATGAAGTGGCTAAAGATCAGCTGAATAATGCATTGTTGCAAACATTAAAATCGAACCTCAGTAAAGCTTACAAGGAGGAAGAGATTTATTAGAAGCAGAGAGCATTGGTTGAGAGAAGGGGATAAAAACTCCTAATACTTTCACAATAGCATTCAAAGTCGAAAAGCTCGTAAATCCTTGTGCTTAAGGATAAGCAAGGCGTAGAGCAGATGGAAGAGGGGTCAAAGGGAAACATCGCAGTTTCATATTTTACTGATCTATTTCAAAGTTCTAACCAATAGAATGTTGAAAGTGTACTCTCGGATTTGACTCCAAGAGTAACGACAGAGATGAAGAGAATTTTTAATTGCTCCGGTTTAAGACTCTGAAATTAAACAAGCTACAACAACTATTCATGGTGATCGTTATTGTGGTGCGGATGGATTTTCCAGTAGCTTCTATCATCAGTTTTGGGATGTAGTAGGTGCTAATGTCTGCAAGGAAGTAAGGGAATTCTTCCACTCAGGTTGTCTTCCAACAGAATGGAACTTCACCTAGATTTGTTGAATTCCAAAAACGGCAAATCCCACAAGCATGACGGAGTTGCGACCAATCAGTCTTTGTATGGTTCACTATAAAATAGTATCAAAATTTTTGAGCAACTGTTTGAAGAAGATACTGCCTCAGATTGTGTTCGATACGCAAGGTGCGTTTATCTCCGGTCGAATTATTTCTGATAATATACTGCTTGCTCATGAAATGATCCACTCCTTATGGACAAATCAAAGAATAGTAGCAGGTTATGTGGCCATTAAGACAGATATGTCTAAAGCATATGACCGTGTGGAATGGTGGTTTCTAGAATGCTTGTTGAGAAAATTGGGATTCAGTGGATAATGCAGTGTGTTTTAACAGTCACCTATACAGTACTACTGAATGAGAAAGCACATGGTTTTATCAAGCCTGGAAGAGGCTTACGACAAGGTGACCCTTTATCACCGTTCTTGTTTAGCTTATGTGCGGAGGGGCTGATCCATATCCTGAATAAAGTGGAAGAAAGAATAAAGATTAGTGGATTAAGTTTAGCTCCATCTTGCCCGTCGATTCACCACCTCTTATTTGCAGACGACAGTCTGCTTTTGTGTAAGATGAAGGTTGAAGAGAGTCAAGAAATCAAGAACTGTGTACGGTTGTACGAGGAAGCCTCTGGATAGAGCATTAACTTTCACAAGTCTTCAATTTTCTTCGGTGAAAAAGTTGCAGCAAGAGTTAAATCGGATATCAAAACCGTACTAGGAGAGTGGTGATGGAAAGTATGTAGGGCTTTATTCACGAGAAGTTAAGTTCAAGAATGACAGGCTGGTTTGCTAAATCCCATTCTCAAGGCGGCAAAGAAACACTTTTGAAGGCTGTGGCAACCTCACTACCGGTCTACACCATGTTGTGCTTTAAACTCCCTGTCCATAACTGCAAGAAAATCACATCAGCAAGAAGGTTGCTTGGAGTAGATTATGCAGGTCGAAGAAAGAAGGTGGTTTAGGTTTTAAAGATATAAGCCGATTTAACCAAGTACTTCTAGGGAAGCAGGCATGGAGAATTTTGACGAACCCGAACTCCAAGCTAGCTCATATTCTCAAATGTAAGTACCTCCGAAGTACCTCCTTTGTGGATAGTAAGTTAGGCTCTAGGCCCTCTTTTGGATGGAGAAGCTTGTTATGGGGAAGAGACTTGTTAGTGCAAGGTCTTGGTAAGAAGTTGGGTGATGGCCGGTCAGTAAATGTTTGGAAGGACAAGTGGATTGCAGACGATGAACTCCAACCTCCATTGAATAGACAAATGATGAGAGATAAGTCGCTAATGGTATCAGACTTTTGGGATATTTCTCAATTTTTTGGAAAGTGGATATGCTTATATCTCTGTTTCATCAAGATGATGTGAAGGCTATTTAAATCTTAAAGTTGTGTGTGATCAACGAGATTAAGACTGGTGGATTCATAATAACAAAGGTATATACAACACAAGGAGTGGTTATAAGTTAGCATGTACATGGGTGGATTCATCAGAAAAACCCTCACCATCTTCGACTCTAGAGCTTCAATACTTCGATCTTATCTGGAAAACCAAAGCACCTCCTAAAATCTACTACTTTCTCTTGAAGGCTTTAACAGGTTCACTTGCTGTAGCAGACAGATTGGAAAGTTGTGGTATTACACTTGATACAAGCTGTAAAATATATGGAAAGGATAGGGAAACGATTAATTATTTATTGTTTATATGCGATTATGCCAATCAGGTGTGGAGTAAATTTCCTTCGGTGAATCCAAGAAGTCGCTTCTCAAGTAACTCCTTATCCCTTAATGTTAACTTAGTCATGCGGTGTCATGTGAACAAAACAGGCGGTACTAATGATCCAGAGCTAATTCCTTGGTTTATGTTGCACTTGTGGAAGGCGAGGAACGCCTTGGTTTTTGAAAAAATTAAGCTAGATGCTGATAACACCATAAGGAAAGCCACTGAAGCTTGGAAGGAGTGGCAAGATGCTAACCAAGGAGTGGAGAATGCTTCTTGTCAGAACTTGATTAATACCTCTACTCGTATGCATTGGACTAAGCCTCCAATGGCGTGGGTGAAATGTAACTTTGCAGGGAAATGGGATAGCTTAGCCCTCAAAAGTGGAGCTGCATGGATCATCCGATCTGAAACAGGTGAAGAAAAGTTACATAGTAGCAGAGCTTATTCTAATGTCCAAGATAAAGAAGAGGCTGAGTTACCTAGTTGTTTATGGGCAATCCAAAGCTCTCAAGAAACTCCCCAACAAAGAATAATCTTGAGACAGATTCGATTTGGTTATTCGAAATGATCTCTAAGAGGTTGAATTATCTCGGTATCCCACCGCTGGCACGTACAATTGGTACATATCTAGCCAAACTTAATGGCTGGTCCGTATCTTTGATTCCGGGTAGTGTAAATGTGGTGGCGGAAACTTTGGCTCGATCGCATGATCGTAGATATCAATCGTATTTGGCAGTTCAAGGCCCTTCTTTGCTTCAAAACCTGATCGAATCTGAGGCTGAAGGTGTTTGATTCAGTCGTGGTTGTCTTATGTTTCATTTTGTTTGTGTTTATGGTAGCTCAATCATACCTGATGGTATGGAGTGTTTGTCTTCCTGTTTTTCGAGTCTGTATTCCTTCCTCAAACTTGTCTTAATAATATCTTATGTTCTTTGCGGAAAAAAAAAAGGATTTTATAGGTGGAATACTTTTGTTAATGAGTAACTTTGAGATCCAGCTTTATATAATAAAATATTTGATCGTTGGATTTAAAAATGTGAAAAAATCATGTTAATGAGTAACTCTGAGATCTAACTTTATATAATAAGATTCGGTTTGATTCAGTTTGAGTCTATTTTTCCAAATTAAGCCCCTTACGTATGATAATTAAAAATTTTATTATTTAAAATAAGAAAAGTCCAATTACAAGCCCAAACAAACCAAAATTTTAAAATTTAACACGTAAAGAAAAACGTCCTCAAAACTCGAAGCTTTCACATAATAAGAAAAGAAAACCTTGATGATTTAGACAAAAATATCCATGCGAGTGGCACCACAAAGTCGAAGCATGAGAAAGACAATTGCATTCTTTTGGATATTGTAATCAGAAAGTGGTTCATCATTTGGAAGCACATTACCAGAAAAGATTAGTTTTTTTTCAACAGGTGGGAAACCTGATTGATCCTCAATATTTGCTTTGATCTTTGCAATAGTATCTGAACTCTCATCTTCTAAAGTAATGAATTTTCCAGTAAAAAATTTAATAGATATGTTCATATCAACCCTAAATCGACAAAACCAAGCTAAGTTAAATAAGAGCTAAAAATGTAGTATAATTTTACGGTTAGGATAATTAATAAAAGTCTAAGAATAGAGTCTTGACTGTGTGGCGAAAGTGTTTCGAAATGAATTGCGAGCATTCATATACCAGGTGAGTAACAATTCATTTGCGAGGAATGATGGTAAAATTATTTGTCGAGCGGCACAGTATTATGATCATGATGGAGGAGGTCCTCACAAGCATCGTTCTTGCAGATTTGTTTAAAGCTCGAGCATGAATGATTGTACGAATTTTGAATAAACAATTTTTCATATATTTTATGAATTTATAATTATATGTTTTTAACTATTTCCAGTTAGAGAAGACCAGAGATACGCTCCCGGATTTGGTAACGGTTCTTCACAAGACAAAACAAAGGCCGGATGGATCTTGTGTTGGCCGAAAATCCGAAAAGATCAATAATGATGTCACTGGAAAGATGCAAGAGTTAACTTAGCATGACGGTGATGAGAGAACCGCAAAAAATTTGTTTCTTATTTTTTCAATGTATATTATTATACTTAGATACTAATATAATTTTTATTTATTAGGTTACTCCCCGCAAAAAATAGAATACCAACAGAATCGGTTCACTCGGATTAAAGATTGAATTATGTACTGCTTCTACATCGTCTGGATCTCAATCTCAATCTTAAGGAGATTGCGCAAGTCAGAACCAGGTGATCACATCTCATAACAAGAAGATTTCAAAATATGATCAAATATTTTCGTTCTTGGCCGAGAAAGATCCAGAATTAGCAATCATAATTAAAGATATCAACTCCAAAGAACATGAATCTAGCTCTGGGATGCCTAGCGATCGAATGACTTTTAGAGTTTTTTTTTGGTTTTAAATTAAATTTTTATTTTTTTGAATTTTATTTTGTTTGTAAAATATTTTAATTTTAATTTAATTCTTTATCTATTTTACATAATATATTAAATTTATTTAATTTATTTACGCTTATCCTCGTAATTTCCTCGTAAATTATTTCCTTGAAAAAATTTTCTCACAACAGTCATGCAAAAACTTGCTCGCTACCACATCCTCACAACTGTCTTGCAAAAATTTCTCCATAACTTTCTCGCAAAGCTTCTATAGCAACTACCTCGCAACATATTAACCGCAAATTCATTGCAACAATCTCGCATATTTTTAGTCGCAACATACTTGTAAAATTTGCCAGCATGTGCGAGGAAAATGCAGTTAATATATCCCTTGCAAACATTACAAGGAAATTGCACAAAAAATCAATTTGCGAGGTTTTGATTTCCCTCGGAACTCCATCGTGAATAGGTTATTGTGAGAGAGTTGCGGTGATTTCTTCCCACGTAAAACTTTAGATAAGTACAAAGAGTTATTGATTGTTTTTCATTGAAACTGCTTATATTAAATTAATATTCAAGAGATACAACATAAACGATATGGATATAGGTATGAAACCTAATCTGATACAACGTAAAATGTAAAGATAATATCATCTGCACGGAGACGAAACTCAGACGTAATAGACGATTTGGATAAGAGGTGAAATCTCGTTCATGAATCTTGGCACGATCCGGAACATTCCTAATTCTATAGCCACGAAGGGCAGTCAAACATAACAGAAAGCTCTTTGAAACTATCGTTCTGAACTTTGACATCATTTCATCGAGACAAGGACTACTCGATAAACAACTATCTCCGAAATAGAGAATAGTATTAAGCCTAACCTAATTTGATATATCTTCATATCCTTAAGTATAAAGATTTTATAAAGTATCTCTAAGGCCCAAATTAATAACGAAGTCTTCTAAAGGTTCTAATAATGGAAAGTACAGAGAGATACTTACATAAAATATTAATTAAACATTTTAAATATTATTAGTTATTTTCTTAGAAAAAATTTAAATTCCGCATTGTAGTACAAGTATAATTCTATTCTTTTTAACGAAAAAGATGGCGAAGAGGCTGAATGAAATCAATCTTTTGCGATGTCAAGAATTTTACATTGCCTACCGTTCTTCCAAAATCAGTTTATGATATATTTATTAATAGATTTTTTTTTTTTGTACAACAAGAAGCCACGTAGAATTTTTAACAAAAGAACAAAAAAAAAAAACGCCAATTAGTCCTGAAACAAATATAAGATTATTATGGATATCTCGAGTCTTGAAGAAGAAGGGTTCATTTTTTTTAACATGCGCATGTTTATATGTTAATCTTTCAACCTATGCCAAATGTAGATCGTGTTTTGCCTCACATAAGCTTCATTACTGCATAAGCATAGGCTTCTTGTTATTTTATTTTACAAAGCTTATAAACATATATTGGCAATTATTTATTTATCAAATTCTAAAAGTTGTTATTATAAAAACATTATGAATATCAAATTCTAAAATTTGTTAATATGGATCTGGAAGACTATACTATCTCTGAGACCTGAAGAAAAGCCTTTCATTTTCTGCGAAGTAAGAGATGGTAGTACAACTCATTTTTGGCTAGATAAGTGGATACAGTTTGGGCCGTTAATTGATTTCATTGGCATCAATGGTCCGCAAAGGTTGGGAATTCCGATACAGGCTTCAATTAGAGAAGCCTACTCTGCTTATGGGTGGCTTCTCCCTTCGGAGAGATCTCGCAATGCAAGGTATGTAGACCTCAGAAATCTACTTCTCTCAATTCCTCAACCTCTCCACAAGCAGGTTCGGATGTGTTCTTCTGGGAGATCTCTGGAATCAAAGAGGAGATTTTTTCAGCTAGGAAAACATGGCAACAAATAAGAAATAGAGCTCCCCCACCCAACTAGTACTCATTGGTTTGGTTCTCAGGTGCAGTTCCAAAGCATGCCTACAATTTCTGGGTCATCAACTTAGACAGACTGCCTCTAAGAGAAAGGTTAGCAAATTGGGGTCTCAATGTCTCCAATGCTTGCTGCAACTGCAACAAGTTTGCAGAAACAAGAGATCACCTCTTTCTATTGTGTGAGATAGCCATTCAGTTTTGGTCAAAACTACTAAATAGACTCGGTATTGAAGGCTCTATGTTTGCCTCGTGGGAAGTAATGCTCAACTGGCTGTGAAAGGTCCTTCAAAACCTATGATTCTACTTAGGAGATATGCTACTCAGGCATTAATTTACTCAATTTGGAGAGAGAGGAACAACAGGATCCATAATCTCATGTCATCTTCATTGGAGGTATTGTTTCACAAATCAGGGACATAATTCTTTCTAGGGAATATAGGAAAAGGCACAACTCCCTCCTATCTTTATGGTTCTCTAATGCTTAGTCCTTAGAATCCATCATCGCAGGATTTAACAGACCTTTTTAATTTTTTTTGGGTCTGTAAATCTCTTAAGTATCTTACTTATGTATAAACGCTCTTTCCTTTACAGTAATAAATTCGCATGTTATCGAAAAAAAACATTATGAATACTATGCAGAATGCTCACTTATTAAATTTTCCTTGGAGGGATAAAGAGATATCTATTTTTGACAAAGAAATATATATAGGTTATGACCGTACACCAAAGAGGCATGACATGATTAATTCCTGTATAATATTTTTTACAGCTAAAGAGAATGTCTTTTCAGTACGTTTACCTAATTAGTTTTACTTTTTAGCTGCAAGAGGCAAAGAGTCAACTAGATCTGAACCGATCATTGCCTCCAATTTTTTTATCACATAAATATGTTCTTTATCAACGTGTTATGAAGTTGATTCTCTTAAAAAAGTGCTCTATTGAACCCCTAATATAATGACTTTACGAACCTTAGAAATTGTTATATATATTGGACCCTTATAGACACTTCTCTATACATCAAAACGCATACATAAACTCAAAGCCACTTCTCATCTTCACCAGAGAGATCATATATCATCACAATCTCTTCAACAATTCTAGCTTTCCCACTTTCAACCCTAAACAACACACAATCTATTTTCATCCTCAGCGAGTCGCTGTTCGAACATCTTCACATTATAACGACAATGGAAATGTTAAGTTGTGGAGACTGATTTGCCAGAAACCTCTTGTTCCCTACGCAGAGTTTTTCGGTGGTCTCGCTTTCAGTTTTGGGCTTTCAGTTTTGTATGAGCCTTGTGGCCCAATCTCTATTTTTCTATATATTCGAATGTAATTGTAAACCCTAAAAACGATCCGAGAAGTGAATTGCGCTAGTGTGGCCGAGGACGTAGATCAGTTACGATCGAACCACGTAAAAATCTCTGTGTTTTTGTCTCGATTCTTACTTTACTTTCTTGTTTTTTGGTTACTGCGTTTGAATCGATTCCCAACAGGAAAAACTACATAAGATGATATCCGACAAGTCGGTAGTGATCTTTAGCAAAAACTCTTGTTGCATGTCTCACACAATCAAGACTCTATTTTTAGACCTTGGCGTGAACCCGACAATCTACGAGCCAGATGAAATCAACAGAGGAAGAGAGATAGAACAAGCATTGGCTCAGCTTGGTTGCAGCCCAACAGTGCCGGTGGTGTTCATAGGAGGACAGCTCGTTGGTGGAGCCAATCAAGTCCTGAGTCTCCATCTTAATAGATCTCTCATTCCAATGCTTAAACGTGCCGGGGCTTTGTGGGTTTAATTATATATACAGAAGATTACTGACGTATTGATCGTGTCTTGGCAACAGAGGATGACATAAGAATAGTATTTAGATATGAATATCTTTTTTCGATAAAGTTATTAATGTTTAGTCGTCTAAGTTTTGAGAGGATGGATACTGAGTGTTCCAGTTTCGTACAGCTATACTTTATAACACTATTGTGAATTTTATACGTTTCAATTTATTTATATACACACACATATATATATATATATATGCATTTAAGATTAGTCTATGTGCGGCTATCAGAAATGTACGTACACATTGATTTTACGAAACAATGAGGTTTTAGTGAATTCGGCCATCGGTGTAACTATAATATACAAAGGGTCTGTTTTTAACATCCAAAGGACCGATTCAATAATATGTTTGTTTTACTATTAATCAATAGTTTTCTTGATAACAATTTTTGAAATGGGCGTTCAAACAAGTCGTTTGGATATGAAAAGCCGTCTTCAAATGGATTTAATGATAAACGTTTAGAAAATAACCGTCATTTGAGGGTTTTTTTTTCCGTCCTGTTATTTGAAGTTAATTAACAATGATCTTTTATGAGTTGAAGTTATCTAATATAGCCAATAAAGCAACACTGATAACCAAATTGCAAATACGTTATAGGCAAATCGTAGCTAAAGAATACAATGTTAGTATGCTAATCTTATTTAAAAAAATATATTTAATCTGTATATTTATTTTTTTATCCACAATGTTAAATTATATGGTATTGTATGATAAGAATAATTATTTGAATCAAATTTCATATACTTATTTTTATTTCATTACATTGCTGCATTGTTACCGAGTAATATTAATTTTCAAACGATATTCATTATACAATATCTTTTGCCAACCACTATATGAAACCATTCATTTTCCAATGACCTTCAATTCATAGCCTAAATCTCATCCTTAAAATCTCATTTTTGAACTACCATAATACAACGGGTAGGAATCGAAACCTGATGTCAAGTTATTAGCTAGATCTTCCTAACCACCAGCCTGAGAGTAACTCGGCAATGAACTCCAATTTAAATGCTATTTTTTCAACTGGCTTGTAAAAATCAAATCAAACAATCGGGAAAAAAAATACTTCAAAAATATATACGAGAATTAATCATGTTATAATATAAATTCTCACCTTTGTCCCTTATTTGATATTCTTTATGTCTCATAATATATGATGTTTAAGGTAAATGCACAATAATTTAAAATTTTTGTGAAATTACTTAAAATATCTCTATATTATTATTGATATGAATAAGTAATATAGTTTTTTTGTCAACAATTGGATCGACAAGCCCCGATCCATAGCCTAGCCCACAACCTAAAATCTCTTTTTAATCTACTAGTGTAGTGGGGAGGAATCGAACCTCAATGTCCTAAGTCATTAGCTGGATCATCTTAACCACCAGACTGAGAGTAACTCAGCAAGTAATATAGTTAAATTAAAAAAAACAATCAAAAATTTGTGTTGGAAACCTAAAAGATAATATATATTTGATAAAATTTTAAAACATGATATATTTTGAGGCAGAAAAGAGTAAACATTATTTATAGTGAAATAGAGGGAGTGCTATATTTTGCACAATTATATTCTCATTAGTTAATATACACATTACACTAGTAGAGATCAAACTGGTTTAGAAAATTATGAATTATTAATTAAAGTTTCAAAATTACAATTAATTTGAGAAGGAGAAAATCATGAGATATAACCAAGGATCTAAATGTTAACAGCTGAATGTACCTTAATGTGAAATGTGGCTAAATTTTTATTTTATTTTTCAATGGTATCTGGCTGAATAAGTTAAAATCAAATGATAATTGAGGAATCTGACTGAATTTTGTGGAATTTAAAATATTAGTTTAATAAGAAAATAAAAAATAGAATGCCTTATAAAACAACTTAATTTATAAGTAAAATTTCAAAAATTTAACTAATACTTCAAAATTAAATCATAATTAAGTGTATTATATAAAAATTAAAATCGATAATATTTTGGTACCTAATATAAAATAAAATGTATCAAATCAAATTGGAATTGACTAAATAGTCGTATGGAACCTACATTCATATACTTGAAAAACCAAATTTGAACTTGGTCATACCAAGAACTAAATGAAGTAATGGAGTATCCAAAATATATGAAATATAATTATATAGCTAAAAATTATTGTGTTTATTAGAAATTTAATTTTAATATTCAAATTTGTAATTATAAATTTTATTATATTATTATTCCTTTGGGAAAAAAATAACAAAAAAAAACCAAAATATTCAAATCTTTATCTAAGTTTTCAATTTTGTTAGACTGTTTTTATTAAATCTTAATTTGTTTTGATATTGAAAAAAATAACACATAATTTCAAATTCGATCAAAACTGAATAGTTAATATAAAATTCGGATCTTTAACAGACTATCACAATCGAACCATACCCGATCTATACCAAATCGAACTCAATCCAGAAAATATGTCTAAATAGGTGTTAATTGAATAAAATCGAAAACCTGAAAATTTTAAAAGGCTGATTAGAATCCACACGAATCTTAAATGTACATATTTAACGAAGAGATATACGACTTAGTTTGTTTTTTATAATTAATTATAATATTCAAATTTGTAATTATAAATTTTATTATATTATTATTCATTTTGGAACAAAATAACAAAAAAAAACCAAAATATTCAAATCTTTATTTAAGTTTTCAATTTTGTTAGACTGTTTTTATTAAATCTTAATTTGTTTTGATATTGAAAAAAATAATATATAATTTCAAACTCGATCAAAACTGAATAGTTCATATAAAATTCGGATCTTTAACAGACTATCACAATCGAACCATACCCGATCTACCAAATCAAAGTCAATCCATAAAATATGTCTAAATAGGTGTTAACTGAATAAAATCGAAAACCTGAAAATTTTAAAAGCTTGATTAGAATCCACACGAATCTTAAATGTCCATATTTAACGAAGAGATATACAACTTAGTTTATTTTTTATAATTAATTATATAAAATATTAGTTAAAATTTAAATAACAAAAATATTTAATTGTGAAATCCAGCTGAATCCAACTGAATTGTTGTAGATGCAAATTGTAGCAGATGAATTGATACAAATATTCCAATATTCAATGGTAATCAGAGAGGCTGAAGACTCTAAAAACAGAGGCAATTAACGGAACCATAACTTTTTCGACCCTTTTTAAAAAAAAATCGTAAAAATTGAATTAATCTTATCTCTTTTGTACTCCAAGTCGCTTACTTTCATCAGAAAAAATTTATTTTATTTATTTATTTTGTTTTCTAGTTAATTATTCCTATCTCAGTACGGCGATGTGCATGATATGATGCGATACGATAATATGTGTTTTTACGTAAGACATGTACGGACTATGATGACCTTGTAATTTGTAATATATGAATACTGACTCTTTGGATAACAGTTGGTCCACATTGTGTGTATATATATATATGTATTATGTAAATATCCCCATGGCCATGGAATAAGATCGAATATTTGGCATGTGAAGAATCACACAATATTAAGATTTATTCGCATATAGATTTACCAAACAAAATTATGCGAATAAAGAAACTGTTCTGATTGTAAGTGAAGAGGCCACGTAAACTACCACACAAAAAATGAACACAAAAAGCAAAAAGTAGAGGAAGATTATTGCTGAAAATATGTATATACCAAACGATCTCGAGTCTTCGCAAAGGTATGAGATGCAACTTTGTCCTCTGTAGTACATACATAGTGTGTATGTTAATGGCCGGTGTTTATTGTTGCTTTTACTAAAGAAAGTTTCAATATACATAACAAGGAGTTTGTGGTGGTAGGGGTGGTCATCGGATTTTAAAGAGTTCGCAATTCGGTTCTTCTCTTATGTAAAATTAAGTCACATTTTTCTAATCATCCTATATGGATATTAGTTCATGCTTTCAGCTTGATTGAATATTCAACGGTGAGGGCCTATCCGTAGGTTGCACTACTTTCATGAAAATAGTCTACACGTCTCCCATAAAGTTTGAAAACTCTAGAGTTACAGTGAGAAGAAAAAAGTTTCATTATATATATATATATATATATATATGATAATTAACGAAAACTACAACCTGAGAAATATTTCCAAAATTTAGAGCGTATTATTTTACTCATATCATATTTATAATACGTAAAATGTTATATATATATATATATATATTTATAATGTTTGGTGACATGAAAAAGAAAAAAGTACAAACATCAACTAAATTGTATTTATGTCATAGATAGTATGTATTATTGTTCTTTATTAGTAGAAGGCGAACTATTAATAAACAGATGACATTATTCGTCCGTATCAAATATTCCTAACATCTAAGAGAGATTTTATTTTCTGTACGATTTACCAAACTAGTTCATAGTTTTATTCTTTAGCTGCAAGAGGCAAATGCCGTGTTCTTTAATTAGAAGCTGCGACACCATGAGCGGCTGAATATTTACATTAAAAAAAAGAATAAATTAATTGGGCTCTACAGTTGTTAACAAACAAAATTAGACGCTGCGATCAAAAAGCTATAGTTGTTGGTGTCGCTGAGAAATATGGTAACGGTAAAGATGCCATTGTTGTCATCTTGAAGTGATAACAGCGATCAGTTTTAAAGCTTCCTTCACATAATTATACTTACTTTTTGTTATATTTTTTGATCGCTGTGCGGTTAGTAAAAGAACAGGCCTAAAGTGTCAAAAACGTGTGAACCGATCATAGCCTCAAATTATTATGGATACTACCACTATCTTTATTTGGTGTTATAAAGTTGATTCTCTTGAAAAGAGCTACATCAAAACGATAATATGATAACTATACGTACCTTAGAAAGCTATATATAAGTTAAGAGGCCTTAGAGACAATTCGCCACATCAATCACAATTTCAAAGCCATTCTTGTTTTCAGCCAACTTCAAGCTCTCTACAAGTTCTATTCATAACTTATCAATTTTGACCTCTAATCTCTCATTTCAATCTAAGATACCTAGTTTCTTAAACATATCTTAACATTACAAAACCAATGGAGAAGGTACAGAAGATGACCTCCGAGAAGTCGGTAGTGATCTTTAGCAAATCATCGTGTTGCATGTTTCACACAATCAAGACTCTCTTCTTAGACTTTGGCGTGAACCCAACGATCTATGAGATCGATGAGATCAAAAAAGGAAAGGAAATAGAGCAAGCATTGGCTCAGCTTGGCTGCAGCCCAACCGTGCCGATGGTATACATAGGAGGACAGCTCGTTGGTGGAGCTAATCAAGTGATGAGTCTCCATCTCAATGATTCTCTCGTTCCAATGCTTAAACGCGTTGGTGCATTATGGCTTTAATCTCAAAATAAAGGGATACTCGTTATGCATTAAACGTAGCATGATAATAACATAAAGAAAGTAATCAAAGATAACAAACAAAAACACACACACATATGAATGTTTTGGCTCAAATTTTGCTAAGTCAGAAATTTCTATTTATACATTTATTTTTGTATTTTATATAACTTTGTACTCTTAC